>CAJNJA010097597.1:0-19113 GCA_905231915.1 Symbiodinium necroappetens
GCCTTGCGACCGCTTGCGCTTCGGGCACCAGCGTTTGCGGCGCCACGATGGCAGCATGTCCGCGGCGCTTTTGCGTCCGTGGTTTCCCAGCATTCCGCTGAGCCATGTTTGCAAGACTTGGAGGCTCTTGCAGCTGCTGGCTTGGCAAAGGGGTCGCGTTATCTGCGGCTTCCACTCGACCTCCACGCCATCACTATGCCTTCGGTAGGTCACGGTCTTCGGCATCATGGCTTGCATAGTCTGCACCCAGTTTCGTGCCTCTTCCTCAAGCCAACCGGGACTCTTAGTGAGCTCGCGGCCTGCCCGGCGTAGCGCCAGCCACGTTCGGGCGTTTGCTGCCAATGGAAGTTGGGCATCCGGAAGTTTCTGCTGCGACCAGGACAATCGCTGCAAGCCCTTATCCATGTCGGCAATGTAACTAGAAACGTGCGCCAATGCCAACTCCCCAAAATGGGGGATCTGCATCAGCAGTTCACGTGCGTCGCGGATGCTGCGGCACTGGACGAGGGCGGTCACTGGGTGTTCCTGTGGCTGGCGCCAGTAGGGCAGCAGGATGGAATCGATGAGATTTCCCAGGCTGGTGGCCGCTGCATGCACGGTTCCAGCGTCCCCCAATTGTGGACCATGCTGCAAAGCGAGGTCGTATAGCTTCGGCAAAATGCTAAAGTCCGTGAGGTCGGCGTCCGGGTGTGCCACGAAGAATTGCAACAATATTTTGGACCGCGTGCTCAAAATGAAGACAACGGCCAGGAATATTGCCGCGACCGAGAGCCCTGCATGGGGGTTTAGGGCGTCTTCCCTGTTACGGGCGGCAGGCCTTTCTCTGTAACTGGCTGGACGGCTTTCTGTGTTACTTGTGTGTGTTTCGACTCCTGTTTCTCTGTTTGGTGGTTTACTCCTGGTTCCCTCCTTCTTGGTTTCCACCTGGTTGCAGTCGCGTGAGGGCCAGGAGAGCGCGCTTAAGAAATCTGCTGCGCTTCCACATTGCAAACTCCCTGTCAGTGCCGTCGCTTTGGGCACGATGACTGCACATGCACAAGGTCGCACGTCACACTATGTCACACTGTCGTTCAACTGCCAAGTCCTGTTCCAGGAGTTCCAAGTCTTTCACGTTGAGAGCCAACTTGTCCTGCATATGTCTGCATCGTAAAGAAGTGATGCTGGAGAGAAGGTACCGAGGTCCTGAAGGTCTTTCTTTTCGACTTGGAGCTCCCGCAATTCCTGCCACATCGGACTGAATCCGACTCCGCAGTTACATCCCAAGCATGGAAAGTCCTTTCTGAGCTGCTGTTCTTCTGCAGCTGTGCGCTCCTATCACATTCGATATGTCCAATCTCACAAGCAAACACTGGCGACCGATGCCTGCATGACAATGGACTCGCGCACCGCAGAGGTGTTCTGCTCGTTCAGCTGGTTGAGAGACACACTCTTGGCAGCCAGTTCTTTCTGCGAGAACTCCTAATCCAGCTCTGCAGCAGCATTTCGTTTGACGACAGCTGTGGTAGTCAGAAGCAAACGTACAAATCGCCATCTGTTGTCGGGGAACATACGTATGGGATTATTCTGAACAACTTTGCTGACACGTCGCATCCGGAACAAGATAGAGCACAGACCTACTTCTATTGTGTCCTTCTCACTGATGACTCTTTGAAGAGCTTCTTCGGTTTGTCGGATTTCTTTTATATACCTGTGCGGGTCACCACACATCATCGCACATGCACGGGGTCTACGGCTGGGTGGGCATGGCTGGGCCTCTGCTCTCTTTCTAGGAAGCCAGTTGTCGACAGCTTTTCTCTCTCTTCGCCATCGACCTCGGATGTCCACGATCAAGCATAAACCGAGGCCTAGTGACCTAGTGCGTCCAAGAAGCTCTGCCCTGCTTGTGCTTCGAGGTTTCCAGCAGAAGCTTGTCCTCAGCGCATCTCAGCGCAATGGGGAGGGTCGGGGGTGGAGGGTAACGGGGAGGAAGGCGCAAGATGCTGACAAACAGTGTGCCGCTGGGTTTCGATGTGTTCTGCAATCTGCTGGTAGAACACCTTGTCCTCCGGCAGAACCTTCGAGAATAGTCGAACTCAAGCTGTGCAAAATCCAGTGGAATCTGGCTTCACTCATGTGCCTGCTCCCTCTCCTTCATCATCAGCCGTAGCATCAACGTGCTACTGTCCTGGACGACCAGCACCATCGACCGCAATACCAAAGGCAATACAAAGTCGATCCTTTGGTGTCCAGTTCGCTTTCGCTTGTGGGCCCTGGCCGCACATACCCAGAGCTGAAACCCTTGTAGTCAGAGTGGCCCTGAAACACCATCACCTTCTTTGCTGGAGGCAAGGCTTCTGCTTCTGGAGCCTCCGACACACCGAAAAAATTCAACAGGACACAGGAGCGACGAGCCGTCATGTGCAGAGTCGTGTCTCGCCTTGGTCTCTGCTTGGCTCCGGTCCACCTGCCCTCCTCAGCTGTCACATATCTCAAAAACGTAATGTAAACTCCTTCGATGAATTGCTGTGCTCTGGGTCCACACTCCGACCGACGAATTCGCGGAAGCTACACAGCTTACGAAGGGGCCATCGAAAGCCAGTGCCAAAACTGCAAGGATCAGCGGTGACTGGGGACGACTGTCGAAGGTGCGTTGACCGCCGAAATTCGATGCCTCTGATGTTGCAGGCGTGCTTGCTTTTGAGAACCGTGGCTAAATGCATTCCAAACCCCAAGCTCTACACGATACTTACTTGGAGGCTGTTGGGGACTTCGGATATCAAAACGAAAACCGTCTCATGGCGGCAGCTGGCCACGTCGATAGCCAAATTTTGCCAAGCATCGACCAGGAGCGACTGGCTTTCCTGATGCTTCCAGCAACCGGCCCTCCGAAAATGCTCTGTACGAAGCCTAAACGTCAGGCTCAGTGCTGCTGGGTTTCCAAGGGTGGCTGTCTTGGAATCAGCTGCTGCCTCGAGCTCGCGAGTCCAAGGCACAGTCGCGAGAACTCACTCTAGTGACTCTAGTATCTCATCTTTAATAGTCCCGGGCCATTTGTGCTCCAGTCGAGTTCGAGCTCGCTTTGTACCTGCGTCACTTCTCCGTGCCTACCTTCGTTGTGCCAGCTTGCGTGCCACATGATTGAGTGGGAGCTCCATCTTTGATGTTTCTTGGAACACTGGATCTTCCAAGTGCTTGTCTACTTACTTGGAGAGCATACTGTACACCATGGGGACGCTGGTTCCATGTTGAGGATGCGGCAGCTCGCAAGGCATGCAGCCAAGTGAGCTCATGCGCCGTGCTGCAGAACGGAACAATCCCCGAATCCGATTCCCTGCGGTGGTGTGCAGTAGACTGCCCGCCCCGGACACGGCGGTGTGAGGCAGCCGAATCTAACAGAATCACCGGACAACATGCGGTGACGATTCACTCTGCGGTCCGACGCTGTGAGATGCTGCGTGTGGCACTGTTCTTGTGGTCCCTGCGAGGAACAGACTCGAGTTGGCGTCAAGTACATTCGGGGCACGCTGCAGAAGCTTTATTCCGTCGAAGCAGAAATGCCACTTCGTGCAGCGTCTCCTCGCCAACCTGCCCGAGCAAGCGCAGTACAGCGGGTTCTGTAAAACGACGGCGGATTCATGCAGGTCCACCTTGGAACCACTGAGCTGACAATCCAGGACAGTGCTATTGTGCTTCAGGCCTTCACGGGAATATGGTTACCTCCCTCACAGAGCTGTGCTGGTTCAGACCGACGCCTTCTAAAAGTGCCAGACCACCATCAGCACCCAGGTCATTCCAAGACAGGTCCAAGTGCGTAATCTGAAGACCACAGCACGTGCAGCAAGTGCGGAGGAGAAATCAGCTCAAGCGCACACAGACACACAGACACACACACACACACACGTGGAATCTAGGACACGGGCCGTCGTGTTTGAGGCTAACATCTCGCCGATGTATTTTGCACCCACATTGTTGACACGATTGTTTCGAAGATCGACATGCCCGACAGTCAGGTTCGACCTGCAGAGGTTCTGACGCTGCCCAAGGGAAACCCGCTTGGAAAACTCGCGCATGTCTTGATCTTGGTGTCTTGCTTCAGGACATCGCAAAGGGCATTCAAGCCACTGGGATCTTTTCCAATGGCGTTCCTTATCCAGAAGCGTGCCCGGATTTCCAAGCACCCCACACGGACTGAGGCTGTGGCCATTTCAAATTCAGACTTCGCAAAGATCTGTTGATCTTGATGCCGTTGGCCAGTGCCATGGCCCCTTTGGCCTCCAGCCGACTCCACTGGACTGTCTGAACTTTCGAAGATCTTCAGGCCAAAGCTTGGATATTGTTTCCTCGGAGGTCCAAGTACCTGGCTTCTGGGGTTTTGAAGAAAGCTTGCCCGATTGCTCTTTCGCCCGAGCAGCACGCCGTCTTGAGCGCATCACGAGCACGAACACGAACAGCAGCAACAGGAACAGCGACCCGGAACATCAGGTGTGCGCACATGTGAGGTTGTAGATAATTTGGTTTGTTCAACTGATGTGAATGCTTCATGCGGTTGCGCTCCCATGCTGCCGACACATATCTCTGTGCATGTGCCACGAAAGCATTGAATAGCATCATTGCTACCCCGTAACATGAGCATTGTGAAGATTGCAATTGGGAGTATAGTGGAGATTTCAGGCACGCGTGTCGCAAAAAGGGCGGCTAAAATCGAACGGTTTCTACTCGAGGTTGTGAGAGATGCCAGCATATGTTTATTGAATAGTAAGGCTTTCCCCGGCAAGCACACAGCCGCTCATATTTTTCAGAATTGCAATTTCTCTGCATTGCCCGTTGCGTGGTTCTCCTGTGGAAAGCCACACATTGTTGTGCTTCGTGAGCATGCATATTCTCATGTTAAAAACATACAATTATTTCTGTACCTATAATATGTATATACATATGTATGTATATATGTATATATAGGAGGAAAAACGAATATTAGATAAAAATGCGTCTTTCTTTCAGCTAAGTTGGAAATGAGCGGTCAATAATGGCAGAACTGCTGGTTGCGCCGATGTGCCGATACACCAATGTACCGGCATCGATGGCAACAAATCGGAAATGCTGCGATTTCCCAAAATGTCGGCACAGTGATACCTGTCTCCCTGTTCAAGACCCTAAACCTTGCACTTAGTTCCTACCCCATCCTCCAATAACCCTAAACCCTAAAAACGAAACCTTGTGAATACAGAAACCGAATCGCGAGCACAATGAACTCTCCCTAAGGTCGCCACTTCTTACACAAGGCCCTCTCTGGTCTCCCTGTTCAAGACCCTAAACCTTGCACTTCGTTCCCCTAAACCCTAAAAACGAAACCTTGTGAATACAGAAACTGAATCGCGAGTACAACGAACTCTCCCCAAGGTCGCCACGAATACACATGGCCCTCTCTGGTCACACGTACATAAGTGACAGCAGGGGTTTTCGGTAGCCAGGTTTATGTGGAATGGGCTCTTAACCCCGCCTGCCAGCAAAAGTCAAAATATGCAGATATGATTCTAATAATGATTCTCAAGGACCATGTAGCCTAGAAACTTAGCACTGTGACGGAAAAGCGCGACTGCTGGTAGGGGGCTTAGATACCCCCGGGTATGTGCGAGTATACGCGGGCATGTGCGAGTATGCCCGGATATGCGCGGGTATGCGCAAGTATGCGCGAGTATGCGCGGGTATGCACGAGTATGCGCGGGTGTGTGCGAGCATGCGCGGGCATGCACGAGCATGCGTGCGAGAATGCGCGAGTATGTGCAGGTATGCGCGAGTATGTGCGGGCATGTTCGAGCATGAGCGAGTATGTGCCGGGTATGAGCGAACTGTCTGCACCAGGTATGCTTGTATATAATGTAATATGTTATCCACCTATGGCACATACAATGAAGTTAATACATGTATATGCACTATAAGCTTAGTTATATAATACACACAGTAGATAATTTATAACATGTAATTCATATTTTATGCTATACTTTTTACGTTATATGTTTTTATGCTGTACATTATAAAAAGGATTTCGTGTGGTAAAATCACTATACATGGTACAGCATGCATGTAATATAAATTACATACTAGCTGCTATATATATTTTCACAGTACAAATTGTAAATGAAAAATTACGGATCACATGTTATATGTTGTCTATTGTCTGTTATATATTTCGAACTTTTTAACAAAAATGTCAAACATGTAATATACTGTATGTTGTGTATTTTACATTATGCTATGTCACATTGTACTTTGTTATATTAATACACGAACTGTTCGATGATGTATATGGTATAGTAGAATTTTGATATTATACCATCTAATTCATATCTAGTACAGCATATCATATACGATATACTTTATGTTGTGCAATGTATCATACTTTGTATCGAAACGGTATACATGATAAGTTATATGATAATATCTATATTGCTATACTTTCATTTTTCCATTAAAGATCATAACTTAGTTTATATGTAGTACACCCTACAATATTACACGACATGCATCCTGCATGTTGTTGTTTTATGGTAGTGAATACTACGGTCTATGTTTTGTGATAGCTGCTAGAGTGGTACTCGGGAATACTCAAGCATACACGAGCGTACTCGAGCATTCTCGAGCATACTCAAGCGTGCTCGAATACTCGAGCATACTCGAACGTACTCGAGCGCACTCGAGCATACTCCAGCGTACTCGAGCATACTCGAGTGTACTCGAGCGTATTAGCGAGCACTCGGATTGCAGTCGCCCATCGCGGCCGCAATGAAACTTAGGGCATCGCACGTTTTCTCTACACAGCTCCTGAATGTGATTCTCACAGGCATGCCTGCGCTGTCTTGACTTTTGCTGGCAGCATGGGTTCAAAGCCCAATTTCTCCTTCCTTATAATCCTGGCTTCCCCAACCCGAACACTGTCTTGACTTTTGCTGGCAGGCGTGGCTTCAATTCCCATTTTACAGACAAAGTTGGCGGCGCCAGATCCCCCCCACCCCCACTCCCCACCCCCCTTCCCCAAGTAAAGTTAAGTAAAGTCTGATCCTGGCAGCGCCTAGAATCCACGGAAAAAAGCCTCCCTCCCGCAAAACCTGCACAAAAGCGCACGGCCAGTTACGGACGTGTTAGGCCCTGTACAATGCTCGAAACTTGCACAAATCCCAAACGGGACGGGTGCCCCTTAAACACTAAAATGCCCGGTGCGTTCCCCAAAAGGGGAAGGGTTCTACTCGCTGTATCGGTGCATATGCTAAGTCAGGCCAAGCAGCATATTTGGTCGTTCAGTTGGTGAACCGGTGTTCTGGGCTGTAACAGGTATATCGGTCACATAGGTTTCCGCCTGCTTCATGGCACGTCGACGTACATGTGCATCTGTCTTTCTGTATATCCGTCCATCCATCCATCCATCCATCCATCCATCCATCCACCGTCCGTCCGTCCGTCCACGTCCGTCCCTGCGTGCGTGCGTACGTGCGTGCATGCGTGCGTGCGTGCATGCGTGCGTGTGTGCGTGCGTGTGTGCGTGCATGCCTGTGTACGTACGTGCGTGTCTGCATGCATACATGATACATGCAAAGATGAATACATGCATACATGCATACATACATACATACATACGCACATACATACCTACGTACATACATACATACATACATACATACGTGTACAAATACACATACACATACAAATAAACACACACACACACATACACATACACATACACATATACATACACATATATGCATACAAAAATACATAAACACATAAAACTATACATATACATATACTTATACATATGTATACCTATATACACACATACATATATACATATATACATATATACATATATACATATATACATATATACATATATACATATATACATATAAACATATAAACATATATATATATACATATTTATCCATATACATTTACATATACATGTACATGTGTATACACGTACAGTATAAAATCGCGTACTTTTTATGTGTATACACCATCACTCATTTTTGTTTAGTGCAGTTAAAGGCTAGAGTATATTCATATCTAATATGCTATCTGCTAGTATATTTTTCTAGGTTATACTGTACTATACTATACCATACAATACTATGCTATGCTATGCTGTACTATTTTACACTATCTCATAATACAGTATTATATAAAAACAGCATATTACATTGTGTTACAATACATTATTTGTCATTAATATGCATATATATATATATGTATACATACACGAATACCAGGTTGGACTGCATCATGTCATATTACATTTCCCTTTCTCAGGCTAAATTCTGTTTGGCTATAACCTTGCATTATGTTATGTTACATTTGATGATATCACATTCATTCTATTATTTCTATTCTAATCCCTAATGTTAAGCTATATTATGGCACATCAGAGTGTAGCATATTCTATTGTTTGATGTTATTCTATGTTATATATATATATATTTATTTATTTATATTACATGTGTATATATTACGTATATATAACGCATGTGTACAGTTGTTTACAGATTTGACTGACGATGGGTGCATTCACCTGGCTATTCACTTTCACGTGGGCGTGTAGACATGGAATTTCATTCATGTGCATCGTCAAACAGTTTTAGAGGCATCCTGGTACGTAGCATGCATGCGTGCAATGTGTGATGTACATTATGCACCCGAACTGCGCACAGAGGTTGGTTCCACTGGTCACCATAACGATTGTGCACATGTCTTTCCCATTCTGGAGGTGGTTGAAAGCACAGAGCAAACACCTGAATGCGACAACTCTCGGCAAGAAGCGGCCCCTTTGGATAACAGCCTCGAGTGCATAAACTCTAGCCGACCGGCACTTCACAAAGGGATTGTCCCGCAGGAATTTCGACACCTGTGAAGGAACAGTGAATTCGGACATGTCGTGGTTGGTGCAGATCCCATGGTACTTCTGAATGAAAAAGTACAGCATCGAACCTCCACGATGCCTTCATCTGAGATGGACGCGTACGCCAAGCTCAAGGTGGGCGACTGTCAGCAGGAAGTCTCTAGGTTGATGAGCTTCAATGGAGCTTGTGCTATCTTGCTCGCCTCTCTATTAGCGTCCAAGTGGTTCAGCAGCGCGGGAATGTTGTTCATTGCCTTGGAACAGCTGCATCTCTGCACATCACATGTTCTAAAAATTTTTGTAATCTGTCACAGGTCCCCGGCATCGCACTGCACTGGTCCACTGCATGGCCCTGGTGTCCCACTCGCTTCGAGCCAGCACCAGGATTTGAACACGCAGATGTCGGAGCTGGACCCGTGGGTTCCGGCGTCTCAGTGACATATTGAAGCCAGGGAGTCGCGAATCGCCCTGGCCCTGTTTTGAATGCACATGCAAGCACCAAATAAAATTCTGATATAACATAGATATCTTAAAAGGCTTCGCTTCAATGCCTGAGAACTACATATAACACGTTGCAAGATGCTCTCAAGATGTATTGGATTGTATGCTGTATACTGTGAAACGGTAGACACATCCCTCTCCAGGATGGCCGGTGAAACGCCGTTGAGGCCAGGAAGGGGGAAAAGCGCAGAAGTCGCCCATTGAGGCATCCTGGGGGTGCAAAGCAGAAATTCAACAGGCAGTGCAATCCAGCCGCACCTCAAAAGGCCGTCTCCATTTGAGGTGCACTTGGCTGAGTTCGACTGAGTGGATCTGGAAACATGTTGGCACCTTCCGCAGAAGCTGGGACAGGGAACTCGAGCAGCCAACCACAGCCGCTAGGATGCTGGCCCCATGTCCCAGACCAGCCCGCGCTCATCCCTGGAAATTGGACATGCGAGTGTCATTTGGATACAACAAACGGCCACCAAGCCTCCACCCTTGTTGTCCTCGATTGGCTCGTTAATCACGGCGAGAGGCTTGTCTCTCCTGGAAGCACCGGACCAACGGACTGCGCACAAGACTTGAAATCCTCTCGACACAATCCTGGACTCAGTTGTGAGGATGTTGTAGTAGAGCTTCACCTGCCACTCAGGCCGTTTCCACCCCGAAAACCCCAAACTTCCCCGAATGGGCTTCGGCTTCGGCCCTCCGTTTTTCGAGGCACGCACGTTGTTCTCATCGATGAACTCTACCCAAGGACTTCGTGCCTGCGAGGCTTTCCGAAGACCATGATTAAGATGCGCCGCTGCGCTCATGGTCTTGCCTTGGCCAGGATTTGAGCAGCTCCGGTGCCCATAGCAGGTGTGGCTTCTGGGAGCTGGTGCGTCTGCGAATTGAAAGATCTGAGGATGATGGGAATATGATTCCTTCGTCCACCACGCACGTGCCACTCCTGCGCACCACCAGATGCAACGTTACGTCCTGTAACCGATGATAGAACAGTAGCACAACAAACACCTTGCATCCCGAGTCGCCTGGAAACAGTCTCTGCAGTACAGGTCAGCACACTGCACGCAGTGGAAGAGTGCGATGCTTTCCACACATTCTGCGCACATGCCCATTTCAACCTGGAGCGGTTCAGAGTTGAAGCAACAAGATCACAAGGCTAAAGGCACGGAATCCGGAATCCGACTGATTCCGAGGGTATCGCCCACGTGCGTCTGTGGTTTTGCCTTCGGCCTCTGCTGTGCAGTCTGTCCTCGGGGCCATCAGGAGAGTTTTGCACATGCGATTCACGAACCAGCTTCCCAGCTTCCAGGCCTGTTCTTCCCCGACAGTGTGAGCGTTGTGGTCTTCAGCCGAAATAAGGTTTGGGTTAGATTGGGGCAAGGCCTGGCCTGGGTGCTAAGGCAGGTTCCGCAGAGGTTCCTGAGGTTCCGAAGCAGGTTCCGGCGCAGGTTCGGATAGGTTCCGGGGAGCTTCTGATGTCCCTGACAGGGCGGGTTCCGCTGCAGATTACAGTGAGGTTCCGGAGCCAGTTCCGGGCAGGTTCCACGTACGGTGGTACGGCAAATTGCTCGAAAATGCGTTTCTCGAGCGTTTCGGCCAAGCAATTGGCCCTCGTTTCAACAAATTTGGATCTCAATGCAGTCCCTAAACCCCGCTCCGACCGCGGGTCTTGCCGTGCACCCATAAGACCTAAGTATGTTGAGAAGTAGGAAACACCGTATCAATCGTCTTTGCGATGGCTGACTCCTTTAAAGCTACATCCCACTGCATCACCTCTCGGGCGGGGTGCCGTTGCGAGAAGTGTTTTCTTAAGCTGAACGTCTGCACGTATCCCGCAATCAACTGTTGTGACTGCGCCAAGAGCAGCCCTTTTGTCAGCAACATACTCTTGTATATGCAGAGGCGCATGGTTGGGACATGAATGCTCTGTGGGAACGGATGGAGTCTGCGTGGACGTTATCACGGTTAGGACATGGACGCGCTCTGGGAACGGATGAAGCCTGTGTGGACGCCATGATGGTTGGGACTCGGGACAGGATGCTCTGTGCGAGAGGTGGAGTCTGTGTGGACGTTATCATGGTTGGGACAGGGGTGCTCAGCGGGAAGGGATCTACATGTTTGGGAAAGGATCTACATTACGGGAGGCGCTTTCGCGCCGAGGGCGCGCAGAGTTTGAGGCCTAAGCCGCAGCATGACACGGCAAGCACGGGCAGTCTGCATGTCGTGTTCTGCGGCGCAACGTCCGGTCCGAGGGCTAAACCCGAAAATCGTAGTTCAAATGTTTTAGTGTTTATTTCCAGGGCACCAAATGCAATTTCAGTTCTTGGAAGCACATTTAGAACTGTTTCTGCTTTGCTGATGTTCCTCGCCCCTGTTCCCGAATTCAAGTCGAGCTCCCGAACCTCGACCAAGACCAAATGCAGGTTCCAAGGCCCGCTGAAATCATGTGGCCGTGGATGCAACAAAGCTGGAGCTCAATACCCGCATTTAGAGCTGTTTCAGCTTTGCTGGTGCCCCTGGCCCCCTTTAATTGAGCTCTCGAAGCCCCTGACACAGCCCAAATGCATTTTCCACGGTCTGCTAAACGCACTTGGTCTTCGTTTCAACAAATCTGGAGCTAAATGTCGTCCCTAAACCCGAAAATCGTACTGCAAACGCTTTCGTTCGATTTGCGGGGCCCCGAAGTGCATTTTCAAGGTTTCGAAAACGCATTTAGAGCTGTTTCAACTTTGCTGATGCTCCTGGCCCCAGTCCCCTCATTTGGCCGTAGTTGCAACAAAGCTGGAGCTCAATACCGTCCCGACACCCGAGAATCGCACTGTCAATGCTTTAATTTGGTTTCCAGGGCGCCAAGCTTGGAAAACGCATTTAGAGCTGCTTCAGCTTTGCTGGTGCGCCGCCCCACTCCCGAGGCTTTAATTGAGCTCTCGAATCCCCCGACCCAGCCCAAATGCATTTTCCAAGGCATGGCTGAACTCACTTGGCCTTCGTTTCAACAATTCTGGAGCTCAATGCCGTCCCTAAGCCCGAATATCGTGCTGCAAATGTTTTTTAGTTTAGTTTCCAGGGCTCCAAAATGCAATTGTCAAGCCTTGGAAGCACATTTAGAGTTGTTTCAGCTTTGCTTGTGCCCCAGTCTCCGAACTCAAACCGAGCTCCCGAAGCCTCAGACCAAGCCCAAATGCCATGGCCTGCCAAACGTATTTGGCCTTGGTTTCAACAAATCTGGAGCTCAATGCCTAAATGCTTCCGCTTTGTTTCCAATGCCCCACGATGCATTTGTCACAGCATGGAAACAACATTTTGAGCTATTTCAACTTTGCTGGTGTTCCTGGCCTCAGTCCCCCAACCGCAATCGAGCTGACGAAGCCTCCGACCAACCCCAAATGCAGTTTCAGAGGCCTGCTGCATGCATTTGGCCCTAGTTTCAACAAATCTGGAGCTCAATGCTGTCCCTACACCTGAAGATGCAGCCACCCATAAACTGCTCGAATCAGAATCTGCCCGGCCGGCAGCTCTGTCAGCTTTTCTGGTGCCCTACAATGTGAACCCAACGCCAGCCATTCCGCTGTTGGGGATGTTCAATGGGATTATTGTCGCCTAAGGCTGGGGCAAAGCAGCCCTGGCAGAAGAAGTCTTTGCATTGATCGCAGAAGAGCACGGCGTCTCGCTCGTCGCACTGGACCTTGGTCCACACCATGGCGGAACGCAATGTAAGGACACTGCAACTTGCTGAACTCGTGCATGGCAAAACGCTGTGTCCCGCTAAGAGGAGACTGGCATGCGGCCGGTTTGTAGCTTTTCCAACGACAATGCCCCAAAATCCACCCACGACAGGGCCGACCCACCCCATCCGAACAGCATATTGCATGGCTCGCAGTCCAGCCCTTGCCTGGATTTACACACCCAACTCTTCTTTGAAGCATTAACACGTTCCAATAGCTTGTTCCGAAGATTCCGCGCATGATCCTTCTATCAGCAAGGAACCCACCTTGCACTTCAGGCCCGAGTCCGAGTCAATCTGCACAATCTAATTGAGCTTCCAAAGTCTCTCAGGACCACCGCTTGTTCCCAGATCTGACCTCACATAAATGTCCTCTTGCTATCTCACATGCCATCCGAAGCACGGCATAGAACAGAACACTGCTGATGACCTTGGCGTGCTGCAGCTCCACCCACCCGGCCCCACCATGTTCAAAGGTGCATGGCTTCTGCGTATGATTCTCGGCTTCCTGGAAAATGATGATCTCGCAAATGCTGTCGTTCTGCTCCCCCAGAATCGGAGAACAGCGCTCCTTTCTTCATCACGACGTTGCAGCCAAGCTAGCTAGCTAGCTAGCTTAGGAAGGGGCGGACGGGGGCCACGCCAGGGCACACCAGCACCTGTCAGAAATTGCCAACACCGACCCTCGTCCAGGAGCTCTTCATCTTAAATGCGGGGTGACTTTTCGAAGTTCCGGGTGAATTTTTTACGGAAATAACAACCGAAGTGTTCACACCTGTGCCAGGTGTGCGGAAGTAGGTCTCTGTCGAGAAGAGATGGGGACTGTCCAGCTCCAACAGGCGAGACAGCATTCCTCGCTCTTCTTCTCGAGGCGGTTCAAATTACAAACCCGCCGAGAAATGTCCAATCTTATACCTTGTAGGTCTCACGTGAGCCTTGGGAGGACCCTGTTCGGCCGCGATCCGCTTCGCAACACAAAGATGACTTTGCAAGTCTTCGGGAAACGGAAAGCCCGCTTCTTCCTCTGTGATCTTTTTGCCCCACCCTTCCAGACCGTGCAACCGCGATTAACTCGTCTGTTTACTGAACTCTTTCGCATGCATGTATGCATGCATGCAGCTTTCAAAATGCTTTTCTCCAAGGCGGGCTTCTTGGGGCTAGCCACTGGCCTGCCACGTCCGCCAAGAGGCAGGTTGAATCCTCCGCACTGAGGGATGGACGCAGATCTTCATCTTTGCGACCCTTTTCTCTTCTATGCTCATTGCTTGCTCATACTGGCCTCGGTGGCAAGTAGGAGTCAACTCACGCGAGGGGATCACGACACAGTTGTAAGTGCAACATGCCCAGCCGCAGACTGACCAAATCTCTGTAACGGTGCATGAGGTTCCGGAAGTCCTCAACATCCTGGTAGCACAAAATCTACTCACGAACTCTTTCACCAGAACGGCATGTGTCGTTCGAAACAAGAGGCTAGCAATTTACATGGAGCCTTAACTTTGCGCTTTTCTTTGACGCAATTGCCATAGTGCCGCAGGGCACGTTTCAACACCTCGGCTGTACTGAAACCTAAATCAAACCCGCATGAGACAGAAGCACAAGCTCCACTCCGATTGCCATCGCGGCGCATGTACCAGGTACGGCTCATTTTTGATGTCGACACCAAATATTCGAGCCATTTCAATGACCTGGTCTGATGCACAAAAAGCTTCAGATGCAAAACTGCTTCGGCAAGACTGGCAGTATGCTCCTGTCGCCTTGGTATGAGCAAACAGGCCACGCGAACAAGAAGAGACCGGCACAAAACAATAACTTCGAAGGAAGCACAAGTGGTGTGATGCAAATCAAACAAGCAACGCACCACAACGCAGCTTAGCTACCGGTCCGATGAATGGCGAGATTGCCTTTGGGAAATTCAATCTCGCATCTGGCCTCTCCCTCCGAAGCCGAACTCCAGTTCTCCGCAGGAACTATGCATGTGCGCGTTACGCTGACCGGTGCCGACAACGAAGGGGAGGACTCGTAACGAGACCGTAAGTAGAGATCTACCAGTTTCGTGGCAGGGCTGAATACTGTGATGCTTCGCCCTTGCGGCCTCATGCAGCAGGAAATGTTGCTTTGCAGCTTTCACATGGGCCTTCTGCACGATGATGCTGATTAATCGCGTGAAGCTCAACGGATCGGGCCCCCAACGGAGAACCAAGTATCAGATAATGATAACGGGGCCCTAAACCCTAAAACCACCAAGCCCTAAACCCTTCGAAGCCGTTGCGGGCCGAAGTCTTCAAGCTTGCATCAGAATCTCGTCGTCGTCGGCAGTGTCTCGAGGCCTCCGGCACTGTATCGACGGCAGAACGCTGCAATTTGGAGCCCGTTTGCCAGTCTGCCCATATACACGGCTGGTGCTCATGGGGATCAAAAGCTGGAATGCCAAGATCTGGCTCCAGTTCCTGCTCAGATATGACATAGCATCGACATGGAGATGGATGTGGGATTGATCCATCTTCGAGATGCCTCCTCAACGCTCAGCGTGTAGACCGTCTAAGCGATTGAGGAACAGCGCGAAGGTCGGAAGAAAAAAAGGGATACGAGGCAGGCGTGAAGCACGCGAGGTACGTACGATAATCTTGTACTATTCTTTCTCTTACTTGAGAAAGAACACTGCTGCTGGAACTCGATCGTGACGGAGTCTGAAAGCGAAATTCACAAGGCATCGGCATTGTCAACAGTCTCCACGAGAGGGTACTCACCAGAAGCCTGAAAAATCCGCAAGGCAATGCAGTCGAAGAATAACCCAAGTGTACAACTGCTTGTTCCGCCTCAGCCTCCCATGTGAAGATGTTGGATAGAAGAAACTCTATCCTGGCAAGAATGGCAGTCTCTTGGACATGACGCTAAAGCCGATGCACAGCACCGACCTGAACTCCATGATGGACTTCCAGTGCGGCACTGGCTTCTGGTTTCGTGCGACCTACGTCAAGCACAGAGCTCATCTTGTCAGAAAGCTGTTCCAAGTAGGAGTAGTAGCAACTCATGGCTTCTCCGTGAGCCCGTGAGCTCACATTTGAAACGCCTTCCCGGCATCGTGTTTTGGCGAGAAAGCATGCTGCGACTGACTGTCTGACTGCATTGAAGATAGTGAGCATAGCGCGTGTTGTGTGAATGTAGAAAGTGAACCTAGGAACATTTCGAAAAATTCATGATAGATAAAGACCATGTGACACCAGCCCGGAGCAGAAAATTAGAGGGACCTGCAGCATCTTCCGGAACTTGTCGTAGTGGGGATGCCTGGAGAGCTCTGGTCTCTGCATATGAACTCTTCAGGACAGCCAAAGGCATGCTGCAGCATGGACAATCACAGCATGCGCGAGCAAGTGGCTTCCAGGTAGCTTCGCTGGTGCGCTCATCCACCCAGTAGACCATGCCATCCTTGCATGGCATTAGGCTGAAACTTCGCAGCTCTTATCGATGTCTCCACAAAGCAGACCTTCACATATTGCGCGGAGCTCGGAGGCAAGGGCTCTTCCTGCAGCTGTCGGGCTCTACAGCTTCACATTCCCCAATACTAACATATCACGCCATGCTCCGTCCTTGAACGCAGTGAAAATCCATAGGATGTTCTCGTCTGTGGCAGGGTCCACACCCAAATATCTCATGTGCTCCTCGTAGCAGCACTGGCATGCACGAGATGCGGCAACACACTTTATTGTCAGCCCCTCCTGTAGGTCCGGCTCAATGCCATCCGCACAGTAGAGAATACCTAGACGGACTAGAAGTCACTCCGCGCTCCTCTCGAGCAATGCAAGTGCTGCAGCCGCACATCGCTAAGCCCAGCACCATCCACGATGGTTTTTTGATCAGTGCCCTGCTTCAATGCCATCTGAACCTGTCACGCGGCCGGCTGAAAGCGTGGTGCTTGATCATTTGAGTCTGCAAGCGAAGATTGGCCCTTGACAACAAACTCAAGCTAACTCAAGTTACTTTTTGGGGTTCCTGGCGTAGTTTGGGACCTGACCCCCTGCACTCAGCCCTGATCTGCCATCCCCTTCCGTCCTCGTCCCTTGTAACGCCGAAAGTCCTCCAAGGTCCTGCTGTTGAGCTGGTCTTACCAAGATGCTGCACAGCTTGGCAGTGGCTTTGCTCCTTGATTGAACAACCTCATGTCTCGATCTTCCTTGCCCTCGATGACCGTGAGGAACTGCAAGGCGCGCGTCCATGCGATGCTGCGACTCGCATGTCTTCAGGGCCTGGTCCCAGATCTCTGCAATGTTGGCGTTCCACTCAAAGACCGTGAAGTCCTCTGGAGTCGGACCTCCCAGGGCAAACCGCACCTCAAAGCTCCAGAAGCTTCGAGCTCCCGGCTCTGCGGCAGGTAGACAATCTGAAACTCTGGCCCAAAGGTTCCCTGGCCGGGGAGTCTTGTTGCGCAGTGCAATTTCTGTGATGCCGAGACCTGGCGGGTCATGAAGACAATCTCATCTTCTTCCCACTTGATGATGACCTCCAATCAGCTTGAAAAAAAAGAAAGGACTTAACTCGAGCACCTGAAGCAGTGCTGTGCTCATGCCCGCGCCTTGAAGCCGACGGGAATGTCGTACTTGCCTTCTATTTTGTACCTCACCGCGAGAAGACGATAGAGCGCTGTGATGGAGGTGTGAGCGTCTGTGAGCATCCGAGGCCAAGGCTTCGATGGGTTTGGACCCTGGTACTTCAGCCCGAAGGACATAACAAGCAAGGGCCGGTCCTGAGCGAAGCGAACGAATGCTTCTTTCTTAGCGCCTTGTCGCGATTGCATGTGCCATGGCAAGGCCCTGTCATCTGCGATGATGAGGTGGCCCTCCTGCCGCCGCCTCTCCATGCTGCACGATGCAGCAGGCAGCAAGACTGCCTGGATGCCTAGTGAAACCTAGCGGTGCCTACCGACGCCTAGCGAGGTCTAGCGAGCTTTACGAGGCCAACCGCACTCGGCCTGAAATCTTGGAGGCCTTCGGTCTGGTTCACGATATTGGCCTGAGAGGTACTCACATCCAGCTCGCATGGAGTTCTCACGACCTCGGGCCTGATCGAAGTAGCCGCCGGTAAAAATTTCCGGCGGCCTTTCCTCGTACATGTCCATGATGACAAACCTGCAAATCCAGCAGAAATTCAGCGATTGGTAGGGCCTTGCCGGTCGTGCCTCAAGGGGCTAGAACCAGCCAGCGGAAACTAATGGGTGAGACATCTTTGTGGCTGTTGAGCCACGGATGATCGCGCAAATGACTACAGCACGAGGCAAATCGACCGCTAGCCATAGCTTCTCATGCTGACCATTGGTTATGCACTTCTGTGAAAATGCGTCCTGTCACGCTCGCAGCTCCACAATATCTTTTTGTTTTCTCAGCCGAGCAGATTGGCGCCTCAATTGGGCACCCGGGCTCGTGTCTACCGGGTCCGTCGCATTCTTGTCAGTGCAGGCCTCGAAATCGAGAGAGAGAGCAATCACACGTCAGACCATTGGAATGCAAAGGTTGCAGATATACAGATTTACTCAGAAGCTGAATTAAGCTCATCATGACCCCAACCAACCTCCACGTGCCACAGCCAATACCCATGCCTGCAGCTCAGCAAACCAAGTAGTTACTTCGAAACAATCACAGGGAGAGACAGCCTAGATCATGCATGTCTGTTGCTTGGACGACCATGCCGCACCAGTTTAGTTGGAAGCACAGTTTACTCTCCACCCATGTGCCTTGAGACCACCGCTGCGACGAACTTCAGGCGTGCAGGCATCTAGCTCGTCTGCGAACCTTTGGCAAAAAGGCTTGGCCGAGATCGACAGAACCCAGGGAAGCCTACAGATGCCACAAATCCACGCACAGGCGCAAATACGTGGGTAGGTGGGGTGGGTAGGCAGGTAGGTAGGTAGGTAGGTAGGTAGGTAGGTAGGCAGGCAGGTAGGGAGGAAGGTAGGTAGGTAGGTAGGTAGGTAGGTAGGTAGGTAGGTAGGTAGGTAGGGGTAGGTAGGGGTAGGTAGGGGTAGGTAGGGGTGGGTAGG
>CAJNJA010097608.1:0-12097 GCA_905231915.1 Symbiodinium necroappetens
AGGTTTCTCTTACATATATATATACATACATACTATATATATATATAAACACACACATATATATATGTATATATATATATGCTTTAGGGTTTGGGTTTCGGGGTTCAGAAGGGCTCCATCCTGACTGGCTTCGACATGCATTGGACTCGCCATCGCTATCATCATCAAAGATATCCATCACCATCACCACTACTGCCACCAACATCTGAACCAGGTGCGAGTCGTCCCTGTCACCACAATCATCGCCCTCTCCTATCCTGACTTCTGCAATGTGCTGCAGCTACCACGACTAAACTCTGAACCCTAAACCCCAACGTGATCTTGACCATTCTGAGGCCAGCGGCTGAGCTGCTCCCCCGGATGCTGATTCGCCCACCTCGCGACGAAGGGCAAACTGCAATCATGCCGAGGGATCTGGGAACTTGGCCTCGGGCTTTGAGCCTAAAGCCCCAGATCCTAGCCCTTAAACCCCCGCAACGGCGAGCCCGAAACCCCCAAAACCAAACCCAACACCCTAAACCTTTTCAAGGCAAAAAAGCCCTGATAGCAGCGCTTCGTTCACAAGCACGTCTTTTGTGGCCACATCATGCACAGATCAGCTCAAGATTTTGAAACCCTAAACCCACCAACCCTAAACCCACAACCCCTAAACCCTAAACCCTAAACCCGTAAACCCTAAACCCTTTTTGCCTTGAAGCAGGTCTAGGTCCCTGCCCTGGGTCGCAGAACCTGCCCCAAAAGACGAAATGGACCCCATTGGCTGGGTACTGCCCCCGTACAGTAACGGTCAATCTAATCGGGCTACTATTAAGGGCCTTGTATATCCAGATTATGAATAATACTCAACTGATACTGAGTGGGGGCAGTACCCAACCCATACGGATTCACGGTATAAGGGTAGAAGGGCCCTACTTTTAAAGGTCGTTTGACCCTCAAGGGCTTCTAGCCTAGCTTAAGACTGGAAATGGCGGCTTAAGGGAGCACAGTTCATACCTGTTCGGTAGTCCAACTTTCTAGCGGTTTCAAGTTAGGTAGGGTGCTGTTCTGCAAACATTTTTTGGCTACACAAGCACACATGTGCAGAGAAACGTATGTCTACCTATACACATGTACGGCAACAGTTCATTCCCTGAATGCCCAGGCAAAGAAGAGGTGGACTGCTACATTATTGCTAATTTGTGACCACTCAAACAGTTCAGAGTTGCTGTGGTTTGGAGATAAGAAGGTAAGAAGGCAAACCAGACATGATGACCCATGTAAGCAATATCCTAAGCCCTAAAGCTAACCCCCCCTAACCCTCAAACCGCCAGAACGCTAATCACTGACAAGCGGCGCATCCAAATGTTCGAGAGAGCCCAGGAAGTATTGAAGACCGACTACACTCATCACCTTTGTGAAGCGCAAGCCAAGCATGCCTTTGAGTCCTGAGCCTTTTCGAAGGTTTCTAAACTAAACCCTAAACCCTAAACTCACTAAACTCTAGTCTAAACCGTAACCCTAAACCCTAAACTCTAAACTCTAAACCCCTAAACCGTGTCGAGTTGAGGGTTTTTCGGCTGCCGAACCTGGAGGTCGATAGAGCGTTCGGAGCATGATTGGGGTTTCCGAGTTTTCCGGTTAGGGATTTAGGGTTTAGGATTTATAGGGTTATAGGTTTTTTTTAACCGGACCTTTTTCCCAGAGGGTTATAGGGTTTAGGGCTTAGGGTTTAAGGCAAGAAAACCGCTACACCGAGCCTTAACCGTAAAACCTTGAGGGTGTGGTGGTGAGTTAAGCAGCTGGGAGGCTCGAAGTGCTCTGTTCTTTAGGATTGTGCTGTGGGTTTCTAGATTTCTAGGCATGGGCTTAGTTTATAGGATTTGGTGAGGGCTTTGGGGTTCGAGATTTTCTAGGTTTGGGCGATGATATACCAAAGAAAGGAAAACGAAAGCCTGGGGCTTTCACCCTCAGCACAAGGGCTGTGGCTGCCGGCCGCAGGGAAACGCCTGAAACCCCGCTTTACAGTAGAATCATCATCTACGCGGCCTTGTGAGACATATGCCAGGGATCCCAACGACCCTCAACTAAGGAACCCCTAAACCCTAAACCGAACTTTAATCTGGTAACGGTCAACTTGAGGTGTGAGGCAGAAACACAAACCCAGCATGAAACACCCTGAGGCCATGAAAGCGATCAACCCGATTCTCCGCGTGATCATGTAATATGCCCTACGGTTGTGGAAGCTGATGGCTCAAACCCACGGCACCTGGGCATCAAACAGTCACTGAGATTACAGATTCACTCCGAAACAATCAGAAGGCATCAAAGCATGGATACTTGCGCATTCTGCAGCGTTACGCCACACCCTCAGAAGAGCCCAGCACCTGAGTTGTGAAAGATAACGGGCGACCTGAGGCTCTAGCCGCAAGCATCCCTGAATCCTAAATCCTTAATATCCACGAAGGCCTTATGAAGTGCTTGCAGACACCCTCGCAACAACTTGTGGAACTTGCGACAACTCCGTAAACCACCAAGCCACACCCCCTGCCAGCTCTTCCGTGAAGGTCAGGACGACCATGGCGACAGCGGCTTTGAAGCCCACGGTTTTATACAACGCCCAGACGATGGAAGCCTGCAAGTTTGGGGTTTAGGGTTTAGGGCTTAAGAGCAATTAGGCTTAGGGACTTTGAGTGTTTTTTAAAGCTTAAGCTGCACGAAGGTTTAGGGCTTTAGAGTTTTTTAGGACAGCGGTGTGGCTGGAGATTAGGGCGTTTTGCCAGTGTTGCTATAGATTTTTAACTACTACCGTCACTGCTGTTATCGTATTTTTAGGCTACCTGTACCCTAAGCCCTAAACCGGTTTGCAAATCAGCAGTCTGCGTAAAGATCTCGGTTCTCCTCTGAACCACCTCAAACTACCAGGACCTACGTTTCTCTAGGGTCCCTATAAACTCCATATTGGGGTTTAGAATACGGGCCTACACAAAAAAAGTAGGTTCTGACTTACCCTACGGCTCAAAATAGCCCAAAAGCCTTACATTGTATGGTCTTTGGGCCCAAAGGCCTTAAAAATATGAGTCCTTGAAGCCTCAGGGCCCTAAACCTTATAAACCCCAAACCCTAAACCCAAAGGCCTTAAAATATGAGTCCTTAGAGCCTCAGGGCCCTAAACCCTAAGCCCCAAACCCTAAACCCAAAGGCCTTAAAATATGAGTCCTTATAGCCTTCGGGTTATGGGAGCTTAAGGCACAAGCCCCGGCAGCCCAAACCCCACCTTCTCGACGCTCCCGGCGCGTTCGACCTGGCAGTTAAAACTGCGTGGGATAGGGCTCAGGGGTTTTAGGGTATAGGGGTATAGGGGTTTAGGAGTTTAGGGCTTAGGGTTTATAGGGTTTAGAGGGTTTAAGGTTTAGGGGTTTAGGGATACTGGTGAGAATGTTGAGTCAGGGTTTTCAAGGTCTAAAAGGGTGGTGTAAGAATTTTGACAAGGTTTCCACGGCTGAGGCTTTAATTAGCAAGTTTAGCCAATTTGGATTTTACGCTTCACGGCTTTGGCAGAAGTGATGCTCACAGAGCCACAAAACCCCGTAAACAAGGAGTGCACCTAAATTCCTGGGTTCAGGGTCTTGCAAGGCAACCCCTTGACTGCAACAACTTCCCGTAAATCCGAACTACACTGAAACACTAAATCCAAACTTGGAAACCCCAAGCCCTCCATGTCCCGAGCCCTAGACTAGACCCCGGATGCCCTAAACCCTCAATCCTAAACCCTAGAGCTCACCTCGTCCTCCCAATGCTTTCGGAAGCGGATGTAGGGCACAAAAGCATCGTCCTGAGCTGCGATTCTCGTGCGGTTTAGGGTTTAGGGGTTTTGATTTTGGGCCGGGCTGAAACTTCTACATTTGGGGTAGCCTCGGGCAAGGAACGATGTGATATGCTGTTGCCAGGTGGGTCCGAATTAGCATCTTCCGCTGTCTTCCCAGGGTAGTTGAAGGGCCTCCTCGTCCACACCCGAAACTCCCCCTTTCCTTGAACGCTTAGCCTCTGAACCTCTATGCCCTCTACCCCGAATGCCATTGCGCCCGTGCGGCCCGACGATTGCACACAATCTCCTTGGCTGCAGAAGTCCGCGCTTCATTTTTCTGGATTCTTGTGCAGGATTTCTTGTGAGTTACTAGGGGAGCGTACAAAAGCATGCTGAGACAAATCTATGAATAAATCCCAACACAAGGACATGAACGACGAAGGAAGTCAATAAACTGGCAAAAGATGCACTTGTCTAATGCTGGTACTTCAAGCTGAGCCCGGGGGCCCAGCCATAAATGCGTGGTTCAGGGACTGCGAAACCCTTTAGAGTTTAAGGGTTTAGGGTTAACTTTGTTTGAGCACCTCAACGAATTCAAGCCGAAAAGCCGGCTTAAAGGAAGCATCCGCCTGGGGGTTCTGCACTAAACTCCTCTTTGGGGTTTAGGGTTTAGGGTGAATTGGAATAGGGCTTCGGTATGCTATGGTGTCGATAACCGTATGCTGTAATCTGCTAGGGGAACGCATAGAAAATAAGAGAGATTGGTAGTTCAGGCGTTTATGTTGCAGGCAGTGCTGCTGAGCTGCATTATCATCGATCACGGAGTTCCAGTGCTTGCCGTATCCTGGGCTCAGCACCATGCCCCAGCGATCCCAGGAGCCTTTATATGGGAGATACTTACCCAAACCAGAGTAGCGATTCCCATTAATTTCTAGAAGCCCTATAACTTTCTAGTATGCAGGTGCTTCAGACCCGTTGGGGAAGCTGAGCATCAACATGCCAATAGTAGGCTGACTCCCTAAAGATCCCTTGAAGGAAGCCTCATAGATCCCTTAAAGGAACCCTTGTAGATCTCTTAAAGGAACCCTCTTATATATATATATAAAACCCAAAAACTGACTCTACCGCCGTTTCCAAACTTTCCAATTGGGCAGGTCACCTGGAGATCCCTACATAGAAGGATAGTTTTCTAAATTAGGGTCCCCTTGAGGGTCCTTGTTGCAAGGGTGCCGTACTACATTGGGGACCTGAAAAAGGGCCCTAATTTAGAGAGTTACCAACATAGAAGGCACCATAAGACAAAAAGACAACAAAGGAAGACAGAAGTACCAAAAGCGAACCTCTGCCCCCGACTGACCGAGGCTGACGGAATATGAGGGTTTAGAGTTGGGCGTGCTATTCACTAAAACTGAACCCATTGACCCCAAAAACGTTACGTTAAGGCAGGTGTCTGCCTACCAGCTCATCAACCCAGCCTAAGCTGACGTAGTTGATGAAGCCTTTCTCATAGGCCTCCGGCGCGGGCGTTGGAAGTCAGGGCGACAGGGTTTGGGCGGTACGATGTCTCGCACCGCATCTAAAACTGTGGTATGAGGATCTTAAACCCTGTCGATGTAGGAAGAGGGCGTGCTACCTAAACCATAAACCAAGAAGCCCTAAGCTAGACATTTGTGCTCGGCGTTCCGGGGCTGGTTGGGCTTCAAAGACCGCCCAACACCGAAAGTCGCCAACCCCCCAAACTACTTGCGCTTTCCGACCACTAGCCCTTGATCACGGAAAGAACCCCGTAACAATCCTTTAGATACGGAAAGAAAACTTCAAATATCACTTACCCACGGGGTCCAAGTACCATGATGGTAGCTACTTAGTAGCCATTTGGGCCCCAAAAGTGCATACTATACCAGTACTTGGACCCTTTGGGTTATAGTTATGGAGAAAACCATAGCTGTTGAACTCATCATCAGGCTTTGGGATACCTTAGCGTTAAAGTTGATTTTGGGAGTTTTCTGCGTCCAGGGTTGAGGGTCTTTGGAAATCCAGGACAGAAGGGGCCAGGTTTCCGGGTTTAGGTTTCCCTTCCTTCTAAACCCCGACCTAGACCCCAAAGAACATACCTTTCAAGGACTTATAAGAGGAAATCATAATAAGGAACCCTAAAAAGGGTAGGTTCCTTGGGTCTAGGGAAAATCCTAAACGCACGGCTTCGGGCTAGAGCCGAACTTCTTCGAGGCCCAAAAGACTTCGGAGCCTTCTCGTCGTCGGCAAGCCCCATCTTCACCGTGTCCGAGGTTCGCTTCCTTGGGATGATCGCCACGGCGTAGATCGACCTCAGCACGTCTGAGGACTCTCAAGTTAGGCCGATAAGGCTGACTCACCTGGCACGTTCGGTCTTTCCATTGTTTAGGGTTTAGGGTTTAGGTTTTTGAGTTTAGGTTTTAGGGTTTAGGGTTTAGGGCCCTAACCCTCCAGGTACCTACTATCTAGGGCCTTAGGGGATCTAGTACCCCATATAGTAGGTACCTGGAAGGCTACCTGGGGGGTTCGACTCACCTGGCACTTTCGGTACTCTTTCGGTCTTTCGGCCCGACGAAGTAGCTGCTGGGGCAATGATACTAGCAAGAGCTGACACCTACACCCTAAACCCTCTAGGAATCGACCCATGCTTCTGATCCACGTCGAGACCCCAAAAACCCTAAACCCCAAAACCCTAAACCCCAAAACCCTAAACCCTAAACCGCTATAAGTCCGGGGCCAAACGATGGCCGCCAGGACGAAGGATGCCCAAATACAGGTCATCTTCCAGGCGAGCCGGTTCTCATGTTCGACGCTGGCTCCTGGAAAGCTTCCAAAGCCCAAAACCCGAAACCACGGGACCACTCCAACCTCAAACTAGACCCTAAACCCTAAACCCTGAACCCTAAACCTCAAATCCTGAACCCTTGAGCCCCAATCCACGGCCCAAAGGTTGGCTCACACCGGACGCTTCTGGACTGCGAAGCTGTTAACTTGAGATACTTCCCAGACCTGCGTGGGTGGATCCCCCAAAATAGATCCCTTGACGAAGGCGGTTCCTATCTCGAACCCTTTGTAGTATAGCTTCCCAACTCGGGGCTTCTACTTTCCAGATCCTCCCAAAACCCGCTAAGCCCTAAACCGATTCCAGAGGCGACGGTCCTCTGACTGGTTCTTAGTGGGGAATGAGGGAATGGGTTATTGGGACAACTATAGGGGACCATAAGGGGCTACCATAGGGATCCATTCCCCCGTTCCCTGCTAAGAACCAGGGAGTCCTTGCTAAACCGAACCTTAAACCCTAAACCCTAAACCGTCGACGGTCCTTGCGAGAGGAGGTCCGTTAGCATCTTGATCTGGTTCAGCCCGCAGTGGGGAAGCTTGTGGACGAAGCCTCGGCGACAGAGGAGTGAATATAGCGGCTGTATAAGACCTAGAATAGGATGTTAGCAGGGTCCACTAGAGTAACCATGAGTATGAAAAACGAAGGGGATCTAACGGGATGTAGCGGGACTATTTCTGACTGCAATATTCGCCCCTGCATTCCTGCTACTGCAGCATTCCTGCGATTATACGGTTGTACCTATCTTAAGCAGCAACCAATTCCAGCCGCACAGAATCAGACCCCTGAGCCGGATATTTCTCTACAAGCTTTAAAGCAAACAGCGTAGAGTCTACCTTCGACAGCCTAATTACACCAACACACCCCAAACCTGCCTAAACCCTCCAGGTACCTACTATATAGGGTACTAGAGCCCCTAGGGCCCTATATGGTAGGTACCTGGAGGGTTAGGGAAAGCCCTAAACCCTCTCAAGTGCGTTGCAGCTCGGGGACCCATCCACTCAAAGGCCTTGAACTTCGCGGCGGTGGACACGTCGTACGGCACCTGGCGTCTTCGGACTTAATGGCAGGGCTCTGAATGATGAACATGGGTTATATACTTGTATGTCGCAACCGTAAGGAACAGTGTTTAAAAAAATGCTCGCTTCTATATGCGGTTCTTGGTCCAGTAGGTAGGGGCTGCAGGGCCGGGCTAGGCGGTTTAGGACGCGGGGCCGGACCTTGTAAGCATGACGCAACAGAGCTCAGAGTTCAGAAGCTAAGCGAACTTTTGTAAGTAATGGGCAAACGGCTCACCGTATGAAACCGACGCCATCTGCCCTCTGGGCTTTGGGATTTGACTGCTTGGCAAAGTGCTAAATGCTGTGGTAGCTTTGCTGATTGCTCTAGTTAAGAGCAAGAAGTAATCCCTAAACCCTGCACCGTTCCGTGGCTTCAAGAGGAGGAAGCCCCACGATTTTCATATAAAGCCCTAAACCCGAAACCCCTAAACCCTAAACTCTAAACCCCTAAACCCTAAACCCTAAACCCTAAACCCCTAAACCCTAAACCCCCCAGCGGGCCAAGAGGGACTGAACATTGACATGCTAGAGGGTCCATATATCCTCTGAGGGGCCTCCAACAGGCCAGGCCTCAACTTAAACTCTAAAACGCAAGCATCCCTAAACTCTCTAAACCCTACTGGACCCAAAAGAACCTAACTTTTTTTGGGCTCCTTATTATGATTTCGTTATAAACTCTAAACCCCACCCATAGGCCCCTAAGTAGTTTCTTTGTATGGTTCATATTTAGAATCCTACAACGTAATCCCAAAAAGGAACTACTTAGGGGCCTATGGGTAAAGCCTAAACTTCCTCCCTGCTGAGCCCTGAATCGCACACCACGCCTCGACACCCAGTGCCTCGCTGAGGGGGCAATGGCCATTGACCGCCGGCATGACCCATGGATTCTCACCATCGCCTTTGGGTAAGCTTAGATATTTTTAAGTTTAGATATTGGGCTTTGAGCTTTGCGATGGAGAGATTTGAAGATTGTACGGTTGGGGCTGGGGGGGGGGGATGTCGAATTTATAGGAGCTTCCAAGTTTGACGGGGTGTAGGGGCTGGACACATCTTCCGGCTTACGGCCATGCTGTGGGCAGGGATGGAGATTTTTCTGGGAACTAGACCTTTATCTCCTTTAACCTAAACCCTGAACCCTCAACCCTAAAATAGAAATTGTAGCACCCAATCGAGCTCCGAGACTAAGGGGGCCTGGCGTACCTAGCTGCGCCACTAGCTCAGGACCCTGACTACTGATTGTCCTTTCTTCAAAGGCCTTCAATCTTCTCGGGGAAGGGGCGTTGTCAACCAGGGGTTTGCATATTGGAAAATAACAACTGTCTAGGTTTTAGGGTTTAGGGTTTAGGTTATTGTAATTACTCCACATGTCGACATGGTTTCCGACACACCAAGCTTCTCAGTGCGGTTTGCCGGTATGAAAGCGCCAAAGGTGCTTCGACAGCTGCAGCCCTATCCCAAAGGGTCCTAAGTAATTACCTAGATAGTAGAAGGTAGGGTTTCTACATTAGGAATCACTCTTACGCTTCGGGAAAGGATCAATCCACAAAGGTATATACTTCGGATCCTAAACCCTATGCGGATCCTAAACCCTATGACCCCTAAGCCCTCAGACCCCTAAACCCTACATGACTGTACTTAGGAGCCTAATGTAGGGGCCTAAATGATTAGAATAGGGGTTTTGGGGGGTATATTAGACTATATTTGTAACAAGGACCCCCCCCCCCCAGAAAAATAGTAAAATTATTTAGGCCCCTACGTTAAGGCAAAATCACGCCTAAACCAACAAACCCTAAACCCTAAACCCCTAAACCTTAGACCCAAAACCCTAAGCCCTAAACCCCTAAACCCTAGGATCCTAAGGCAAAAATCTCAGGCAGCAGACTGAGGATGGTCAGGTTGGGCAGAAGGACTTCCGCCATCCTCTCAGCGTCGGAAGCCTGGAGGAAAAGCAGCTCTTCAGGAGTTGTTTAGGCTTTAGGGTTTAGGGGTTTAGGGGTTTAGGGGCTTATGGTTTAAGGGGTTTAGGGGTTTAGGGGGTAGGGTTTAGGGGTTTAGGGGTTTAGGGTTTAGGGTTTAGGGTTTAGGGGTTTAGGGGTTTAGGGTTTAGGTACCCTAGCCCAAAACAGGTTAACCTTTCAATTATGGTAGGATTATACAACGCCCAAAAAGGTTAAAGGTTACCTACGCAGCTACTAAGTATGGTTTAGGTACAGGGGTTTAGGGCTTTAGGGGTTTAGGGCAGGGAATTGGATTCAGGCTCTTTAGACCAACACTCCAATTTCCTGTCGATGTATGTGTGGCTTTGCTCTCCGGCTTTGTGATTCAAGGCTCAGGGCATAGCTTAATGAACGTCCAAACTGTTAAAATAAATGCCCTCCAACCGGCTATAGTTTTTCTCGCGTGGATTGAAACATGAAGCGGCTTCAAGCGAGAACCGGCGGGGGCCCCTAAACCCAAAGCCCTGAAACCCACATTCCTCACAGCTCCGTCCTGCAATCAGAAAGCCATCCGATTCGGATATGGGGGGTTTCCGAAAATAGGGGACCCTACTATAGTACCCTAAATAGTAGGATCCATATTCTAAGGACCCCGAAATAAGGTACCCTTTATTTTCGGAAACTCCCATATCGAGCCCTTTAACTGGTTTGGGAGCCTCGGGCGACAGGGCTTAAGGCAAACGGTGGCTGTAGACATCTGAAAGCTATAAACCTTAACGCAGCATTCGAGAGTTAGGGCTTAGAGATGTTTAAAGTTTTAAGTTTGGGTAGTATAGGTGGCAATCCAAAGCCAAGCAGCTACTCGTTGCTCGCGCAGCTTCCAATGCCTTGCATGGGATTTGGGCGAATATAGGCACATCAATCAAACCCTAAACCCCTAAACCCGCCTAGACCCCTAAAACACCCCTAAACTGTATATTGTAAATATTTCTATATGCTCGAAAAATCACACAAAGGAACCCTTCGCGATGGTATTGGTAGTTGCTCAGGCTTCTTTGTTAAGGTGCCTTGGGCTTGTAACTTCAACATACCTAAAGGACGAAAAGGGCCATAAACTGGTTTATTCAGATACCATACCGGGGTTCGTAGCATTTGGGTGTAAGGCCCCTACTTTTAAGGGTCATTTTGGTCCTCAAGGTAATATAGGGGCCTTAATAGTTGGAAGAAGGTTTTGGCGCCCATGATAGTACAATAATTAATAGCAAGGAACCCCCCAAAAAAATATTCGTAATTATTTCGGCTCCTACAGTATGCGTATACCCATAGGCTCCTTAGTAGTTCCTTTTTGGGATTACCTTATAGGATTCTAAATATGAGCCATTAAAAGGAACTACTTAGGAGCCTATGGGTATGATGAATCCCACAAAACAATGCTCTACGAGGCAGAACCGGAATCCTTCAAGTTCCTGCAATGTCGGACGATGCAGGCCCCTGATTCATCATCCCTCTTCCTAAGGTTTCGGGTTTAGGGCTTATAGGGGTTAGAGTTTACAGGGTTTAGGGTCTATAGGGGTTTGGGTTTAGGGATAAGGATTGTAATGGGGCTCGTAGTGCTACGGCCTTAAACGATGGATTTTGTTTAACCTGAATCCTGAATTCCCCTCCCACCCTGAAAATTCACTGCGTTCTCTGGGCACGAAAACTCCGAGCTTGGAGGCGTCAGGGCTGAGGGGCTCTGGGCTCTACCCATAGGCTCCTTAGTAGTTCCTTTTTGGGATTACCTTATAGGATTCTAAATATGAACCATTAAAAGGAACTACTTAGGAGCCTATGGGTACGGCTTAGGAAATTTATCTTCGATCCTCGCAGCCTTGCAGGCCGGGAGAAGCTTTCAATTGGTCGTTGAATTCTCGCAGGGTGTAGCGTTGTTGACGGGTAGAATCGCAAATAACCGTTTCAGGAGGTGCTATGGGTGCTAAACACAATCCTGAAACTATGGTCGCGCGGGTTGCGGTGTTGAAATTCTTAGCCCTGCGCGTTGCCATTAACGTCAACGTGACCGTTGCTACTAGGGTCACCAGCTGTGCCAGCATCATGAGCACCACTGTATGTTCGTCTGGTCACCAAATCAGAGCAGAGGACCCTGTCAGGAACGCTATAAGAAGTAGAACCCTAAACCCTAAACCCGCAGAGGACCCTGTAAGGAACGCCATATAAGAAGTAAAGGCACAAGGACGTCTGGACGAAGCCCAGAGCGGCCCGCTTATCGTCGGCAGCCTGACAATCGAAATCGGTTTAGGGTTTAGGGTTTAGGGTTTAGGCTACGATCAAAAAGGTTGAAACCATGGGCCCCTAGTATGGGCCCTGAGCCCCGGGATCCTTATACGCCTGCTTTATACCCTATCTGTACCTTTAAGGGTCCCTACAAAGGCCTAAGGGTCCACATTAGGGGCCCATACGT
>CAJNJA010097619.1:0-19112 GCA_905231915.1 Symbiodinium necroappetens
AGTAGTAGAAGTAGCAGAAGTAGTAGCAGAAGTAGACTAGTAGTAGTAGTAGTAGTAGTAGCAGTAGCAGTAGTAGTAGTAGTAGTACTAGTAGAAGTAGTAGTAGTAGCAGCAGCAGTAGCAGTAGAAACAGTAGTAGTAGTAGTCGTCGTCGTCGTAGTCGTAGTCGTAGTCGTAGTTGTAGTAGTAGTCGTAGCAGTAGAACGTCGTCGTCGTCGTCGTGGTCGTCGTCGTCGTCGTCGTCGTAGTCGTAGTCGTAGTCGTAGTCGTAGTTGTAGTAGTAGTCGTAGTAGTAGTCGCGGTAGTAGTCGTGGTAGTAGTCGTAGTAGTAGTTGTTGTTGTTGCTGCTGCTGCTGCTGCGGCTGCTGATGTTGTTGTTGTTGTCGTCGTCGACGTCGTCGTGGTGGTGGTGGTGGTGGTGGTAGTAGTAGTAGTAGTAGTGGTGGTAGGTGGTAGTGGTAGTGGTAGTAGTAGTAGTAGTAGTAGTAGTAGTAACAGTAGTAGCAGCAGTAGTACTAGTAGTCGTCGTCGTCGTAGTGAGTCGTAGTAGTAGGAGTAGGGGTAGAAGCAGAAGTAGTAGGAGTAGCAGCAGCAGGAGTGGCAGTAGTACGAGTAGCAGTAGTACTAGCAGCACTTGCACCAGGACTAGGGTATTGGGAGCGCCAGTGCTGTCAACAGTAGTCGCAGCGGGAGTGGTTGTGGTTGTGGTAGTGGTGCCGGTAGTATCCGCCGGTAGCAGTAGCAGTAGTAGTAGTAGTAGTAGAAGTAGTAGTAGTAGTAGTAGTAGTAGTACCTAGGTATCAGCATACTGAGAGTGAAGGATTACGAGGTTTAGGGCTGAGGAATGCTGAGGACCTAGATCAACCAATGAAGGTAATACGAACAGAACGCGTGAGAAATAGAGTATCTGGTTGTCACCAGTGTCACAATACCGGTGAGAATGCTAGCAAAGGGTAAAGAGAGTCTCGAGGACATCGCCACCATCTTTATACCAAAAACGATTCGAAGAAAAACAATAGTAACACTAGTTATTTGGCCGCAGCATCGGGATGTCAATCTTGCCCAGCAAACGAAAAAGTAAGGAAAATTGCAACATGCTGTCGACGGAAGCCGATGCAAACGCTGATACTGTTGATGGTGAACCCGCTTCATTGCAGGACACCGGTCACAGCAGCAACAACCAGACACGAAGTCTTGAAACCTTGATGGCTCCGAAAAGAAGCCAGGCCGTTGGGCTTCTCCTACTCGGTGCAAGCCAGTCTGTCTTCGTCCTGGACCTGCTGAGCCACTTGGTTTGGGCTTTACAGAATGGTTTCTGTTGAGGCCGGCAGCGCACTATTTCAGATGTGTGGAGATGAGCATGTTGTGGACCGTTTTGCCCTTCAGAGGGTCGGATTGACGCCTGTCCTCGATCTTGGGTTGATGACTGCTTTTCTTTCGCGTGTACATTCAATACAAGATTGCATAGACTCGGCCAAGATAGTAAGATCTGCAGTACAACCACCTTAAGTAGGAGACGCCGACCCCCTGATTCTCATTTTTCAGATCAGGCCAGGCATCCCCACATTCTCAGCTGTTGCAGCCTCTTGGCCCATGCTTGAGAGTTTGGGGCTTGGGCTGGGGTCAGAAAAAGCCTGGGCATGTCGGTTTCGTGCCTCGGTTGACAGCAGGACTTGGTGCATCTTTTGAGTTCTGCCCGGGTGCCAGATTTCGAGTCTCGTGCCCAGTTCAGACGGCCTATGTGACGTACACGAGGAGTGCTTTGCTCGCGTCGTCTCCACGCCTGCAGTCAATGTGGGAAGATGCAGATGCTGCCATTCAACGCTTTGCGGCTTGGTAAATATTCCTGTATCCTTGAAGCACCATACCAAACCCCGCACGAATCGACATGTGCAGAAAAGATCAGACTTGGAAAATCAAGCTCTTTCAAACCGCGGAGAAACTGCCCTCACTCCCAGGTTACCCGATCCCAAACCCCTGATGACGGGCACCTATACAGACACCAAGATTACAAAGTCTCGGAGTTCAGTCGTACTAGGTTTAGGGCTGTGGCACTCAATCATCTGAGTTTAGGCATTTTAGGCTTCAGGTGAGTCAATGGCTTGTGCAATCCAGCCAATCTGTGACAGTGCCGATGTCCATGCAAAGACTTCTCATCTCCAAAATGTCGTGCTTCCGGCGAGGTTGTTGAACCTGCGACGAAAGTGGCCGACACTCATCCGCAACGAATCGCAGTTGAAGTGCCGGTGCATGTATGGTACATGCAGACTGAGACAAATGCAAAAAGAACAGACCAGCAAGAAATAGATATACACATAGATAAACTTCGCACGTGTAGTGTTTACATCTACGAAAACGAACGACCCACAAGCAATAGCTAAAATGAGAACAATCACCCATGTACAAATGCTTTTGTGGGTACGTTTGTCTTTTTCTACCTGTATATTCCCACTGTAGACACAATCTCGTGTGTTCGTTTCTTGGCATGGCCGTCCTTTTCGCTATCGCTCTTTCACTTGCCTTTCGCTGGATTTCGCGCATGAGTCCCTTCTATCTTTTTTGTTTTCTCTAACTCTTCAACTCTCGCTGTCTCTCTCGCTCTTTGTCTCTCTCTCTCTCTCTCTCCACTCTTTCTCGTTGTGTTTTATGGAAAAGTGCATTCGCGGAAAACGTTCTTTCCCAGGAATGTGTCAACAAATGTGTCTCAAAGATTAGTCTGGCTCGACGGCCGATAGCTGAATAATGGATAGCTACACCTTCAGACATGCCTATAGCATTGCACTTCAGCGTGTAGCAGTTGCTGCGGCCTTCACCCTAAACTGAAACCTGAGAACCGAAAGAACTCGAAACTCTCTGACTCAGGCAGCCTTGCCTTCGCGTGTGTTCGACCCTCCGCCGAATTTCTTCTCCAATACCACCGGGGTGGAAGGCCTGGCGGGGGATTGAGCGAGTGTTTCCATCATCCGTCACATTCTGAACATCAGCCGCCTGTCATTCGTGTCATTGTTGTTGCTTGCTGTCGCTTGTTTCTATTGTGTCTTGTGGTAGTTGCTATCAGGACGACTGTCAATAGCATGCTTCGTATTTCCATCGTTGCTTCAAAGCAGCCACTTGCCAGCATCCGCAAAGTTTCCTTCCCCGTGAGGCCGGCCAGTCTTTGCACTCGAGGGTTCCCAGTCGCGTGGCCTCAACCGCAAGGCCAACCCGAAGAGCCTTCGGACCCTTACACCCAAGCCCCTGTAAATAGAAAAACACAGAACCAGACACAACCTAGCCTGAAATTATCCTAACCCGAATGACAAACACACACACACACACACACACACCCTCATAATTCAAAGCCTTTGCACACCTGAGCCCGAGTACAGCAGACGACGGATCAAACAAAGCCCGAAGCCTTCGGGTCAGCTGCATTTCGGGCTCTCGGGAAGCCTGTGGGGGCACGGGGTTGTTTTGTTGTCGGATTTGCCCGCTTGCTCAGGACGTCTCTCAGCTAATCCGGAGCAGGTACAAAAAAGCACTCCAAGCTCCAAAACACCTGAAATAATAGAAAGAAATTGCTCATAGAACTAAGTTGCCACTGCTACTGATCTTCTGCTGCTGCTACTACTACTCCGGCTGCTGCTGCTGCTACCCTAACTGGTACTGCTGCCATGATTACGCGCGACGTCAGGATTACGTTATATTACATGTACTACTGGCAGCACTCGTACCAGCAGTAGTTCTGCTGTTACTAATAGCACGACTATCCATATTGAAAAAAAGTAAATTTTCTAATGTTCTAAAGCCGCTTAAATTCTAGAATCTTGATAAAAGTCTGAAAAGGTTAGAAAGTTCCCTACGAAAGTTTCAACTGGTTTAAGACGTTCCGACATTTCCACAAGTCCGAAAACTCCAGCAGTTCGATGTACAAGTTCTTACACTTTTTGCGAAGTTCGAAGACTTCCAGCAGATTTAGCAGTTCGAAAAGACCACAAGCTCAAATAAAATCGGAGGATCGACAATGTGTTCCTAGTTTCAAGACACTATCTCTGGACTTTCAGTCAGCTAGTTCTAGTTCAGCAGCAGCTTTGGCAGCACAAGCGTCGGTGCCATTGAAACGCACGGTCTCGCAGAAGTCACCACAGCCAGATTACCAGAATCCCACACATCAGCCAAAGACGCAACAAAACCACAAGCATCCGCACCATTGTAATTCCCAAGGCCAAAGCCCAAAACACCAGCAACAAACAAAAGATCCCGCGCGCCCCAAACGCCGTGTGCACAAGCTTTCAGCTTCGATATACATCAGGTTCGAACTACACTCCTTCGCAATCCTGGAACTCTGAAGCGCAAAGCGCACAAACAGTGTAAAACCGCGCCAGCTTCACGAAATCTCACCGAGGACGTTCTACGGGCCTTGGCAGCACATCCCGCTCAAGTTTGTCGAATCTCGCCCTGCGACAGAGAGACTTTTGCAACGGGTTTGGAGTTGACTCCAGATTAGCACTTGGTGGATGTTGTGGTTCAGGGCTGAATATGTTGTCAAATTAGGGCCATTTTCCGGTCTTGATTATCAGGCTGTCTTCTCGCTGGAAATGGCAATTACTGAGTTTACTGTCATGCAGACTCCAATAAAGATACCTGTGTTTCGACCGTGACGCTCGCAAAGCTTGCTTGTCTTTCCACGTAGGCTCCGAGTCGGGCTTGCAATGCGTATGCCATATGGGCGGAGGTAAGGTTTCTAAAATCGATACTGTTACCGGGCTTATAGCCTACGGGGCTTTCATGGGTAGGCGGTCAAGTGTAGCTTGTGTAGAGGAAATTTGGGGCTTAATTTACGGGTGTCGAGATGAAAAGGATCCAACAAAGAACAACCTCACCTCTGCGCCATGGCCCCATGCTGCCTATCTTGTGCCCTGGCTGCAATCCGGGTTTCGCGGAATTTCCGACTTGCAGTGGTTCCCTAGCTGTAATCAAGCAATGCGTTTCGTCGGCCTGGAGAGTCTCGCAGGGTTTCGATGGCAAGTAGCTTTTGCAGTCGAGGATAAGGCTGCCCAAATTAATTTTCATGATCTCCTGTGCCGAAGCAGGATTCTAGCAGTCGCACATTGGGGTTCCATACAGAGAACCCACCTCTCCGAGCAATGTTTGTTTGTCTCGGGGGTGATCATGGCCAGAAGACTTAGCCGAATCATTGCCTCAATTCGAGGCCGCAACCAATTGCGCTGGTTGGTGCCTTGCGTTGCTTTGCTTCGTCTTTCGGTGTTGTGCAGTGGTCGATCCTTCTAAACTGCTTTGTAACAGTTTCGAGGGTATGTATGTGATTAGCCGTACAATGCTGTTGCAATGTTATGTTCATGCTTCTGGTAATTCCATACACCCGAAGCCGAGGCCTAAACTGCAAACAAGCTCGGAAGTTCTTAGCCAGTCACTGAGCGTCTTATGCAATGAAGCCCGGCTGAACAAATCGCTCCACAGATGCCTTCACGCGAGGACCTCCTTTGGTGGGATGCACCGCATGTAGGCGGTAGCCCTGTGTGGCTGTCCCTCGGACAGCATGGGGAGTATAGATCTGAAGGTAGGGATCCTCTGATCCAAATAAGACCCCAAGACCAAAACCCTGCAGGGTAAACGGGTCGTCTTGTGTTCCCTCTGTTGGGTTTTTATTGCTTGACTGGCCCAACAGTGCATTGATGGCAAGGTGAAGGCTGCCCCTGACTCGCAAACACGCTCAAGCCGCACCCCGAACGAAGCCCAGCCTGGCGCCATCCCAACTGCAAACTCTAACGCGAGAAGTCCCAAACCGCGAAGCCTGAAGAAGCTTATCGCATTAATTACCCAGCAGGTGCAAAACGGGTCTCAACAAAAAGGAGCTGTGAAGCAGGTCGAGAATGCTTCGCGGCATCATGGATGGACTGCAGCCTGTCCTCGACTTGATCGACAGGCGGCCCCAACCAAGTCGAGTGCCCACCCTACACCCTCCGGTTCTCATCCCTCCACACCCCTGAAAGCCCCCTGAACATCCTGAAAAAAGCAGCAGAGCCAGCGGCTAGCAGCTAGGCAGTGCCCGAAGTCAAGTAACCTGGAGCCTTTTCTGCCTTCGCCTTTATCCGCAATCACGGACCAAGTTATGATCCCCTCACTGAGTGTCGTTTCAGCTTGCCCGGTTGTGCCTTGGTTTTAAGCTTTAGGCATCCAACACAGTAGATGACCGTTTACTGTGCCTAGCAAACTAGGTGCTGGCATAATACGAGCTCTATATTACACGACGAGACTACAACAGACTCAATGAAAATGAGGCACCCAAAGATTGTGATCGACATTGCGAGCGCAAAGCCCAGGAACCGGATGATATTAACGCTGCCAGCCTGGATGCTCTGGTAAAGTTGCACTGAGAACACCCTTGCAGAATCGCCCACGCCGACGAAATGCGGGTACATGCTGAAGCGAAGGGCTCGAAACCCCAACTCCAACACTCGAAATCCACAGCCTAAGAGCACAAAATCCCAATTCCGGCACCCTGTGCCAAATGCTTGAGACCCTGAAGCTGTAAATCTGCAGCATCCAAAAAACCGCTGAAATCGCCGGTCACAGTAGCACGAGCGATGCCGATTGCAAACACAGTAGCAAGACAATCGGTTCAGCGTATGGCAACCAGTCTTGTGCCTCCAAATGTCCCTTCTACACGCCGATTTAACTCTGCGTAGGCCGGCCTACGAAGCGAGCCTTTCGGCGGCTTTCGTTGACTTGTTTTTAATGGTGCTCTATTGGGCTTTGAAACGGGTTCAGGCCGAAGAGCCTCTTAGATTTGGGTCCGGAAAATCAGGATGGGGAGGTTTTAGGGCTTCCCCTTGCTGAGGCTGTCTCGGACTTTCTTTAGGCAGCGAAGGTTACTTCGTAAGAAACAGATCCGGAGGAATACGGGGTACGGTGGAGCTTCGTTACGGTGTGTCCTGGGTGTGCAAATGTTTCACAAGCATTCTGGTATCCATGCAATTCATATGCCAGGGGAAAGCAGGAAACAAGCATGGCAACCCTGGCACACCCACATCATGGCAGCCATTGTCATTCTGGTTGTCATCACAATTCTGTTTGGGTTGTTGCTTCAAGGGCGTTATCGCAAGCCATTTGCAGAAATACTTAGCGCTAAGGGTTTTTAGGTGAAGGATATGAGTCTTTGCATGTCATGTTGAGGCCATTCGGTTTCGTTTTGGACTATGGTCAGGAAAAGCAGTGAAGAGGTGAAGGTCTGACTATGCCATCAAGCAAGAGCCGTATCAGAGAAACGTTCATTCGCGCTGGCTGCCAGGAACTAGTAAACAAATTCAATTATTCTGCCAGACACTAACTGACTCAGAGGGGCTCCTTCGCTGCTGCGTTGTGGCTCACGAAAGCATCATGGGAAGCAAGTCCGGCTGCGGCACCGTTCCAGAAGGGATGGCCGAATCAAGCGGATTCAGCGTGCAGATAGAGCCCAGATTGAAGTTCAGTTTTATTTTGAGAACTATGATGTTAGTAAAACCGTGAATGCGTCCATGACGAGTCTAGGAAACATGCTGCTTTTGTAGTTGTTTGTTTGTGCTACCTCGATGCACTCCTGCCTTCCAGTGGGTCGCTTGTTGGCGGTGTTTGCCGGTGTACCAGCCAACATGAACGTCATCCGAGCTTGCCACAGGCAGCAGAACTCATTCCGAGCATTCTTTCTTCTGCAATACCCGCAGTCTCCCCGAAACAAAATGAAATCTTCACCCCTCCGAGAGATGTGAGAGCCGACACTCCCAACAGGATTCCCCAGAGTCGAAACCCAGAGTCCAAGGTCCAGAGTAAAGCCACACCCTTGACCCTGAACATCACCGAAAATCGGTGTGGGAGAAACGCAATTCTTCCGGTGGGGAGACCGGAGGTTCTGCCCACATCTTCGCCCCTGCCTAGACAGGATCGGCTCCTCAGAGCCTTAGAGTCAGAGATCCTGGCAGCGCATGAGAAAGAGGCGCACACGGTTGTCTTGGTGCCGTTTAGCAGTTTGAGATGTATGGCAAGGAATCGTGAGGTTGTTCACAAGAGTGTGATGCGTTTGTGCTTTCTTGCTTGTCGCACATCTTTTTCCTTGGCAGGTGACAGCAGCAAATGAAGAGCCGGTACAGCCACCACCCAGTGAGACTGCCACCGACCGGGCCATTTGCCTCAGCGCAGTGCGCTTTCGGATCCAGAAGCCCTTGCAACTCTAATATCAGCGTTTGAGTGTTGCTAATAGGTCTAAACAAGGTCAGGCGAAGGCGTGAAATACAACCTTTGGAATTTCTCGAGACATGGACTTTGTTTGCGGCTGAATAAATAAATGCGAAGTCCAAAATTGTGTTTCAGTGTTTTGATCCTTTCGCATGCACCTAAGTGGCATTACAACTGGTGCCCTCCGGCTTTTGTGACTGAGCTGAAGCCGCAGGTAGCTGCAGGCAGTTTACTGGCTCCCCAAACAACGACGTGCTCAAATCATGTCGGTCCCCAAAAGCCGACCGAACGACTCCGGCTTTGCTGCAAGTGCCGACGTAGAACATCTCTGCTGTCGATCCTCACGACTAACCTACTAGGCCTTGGACTCGGACGACAAAGAAAAGCAACAGTAAATTAAGTGCAGACTCGACCGTCTGCGACCACCTACAGTTCGCCTTTCGACATGAGGACTGTTGCTCCTGCAATGCAGATCCCCTTGTTCTTCATACAGTGTAACAGGAGAGACGACTATCCATAAGCTGGTAGGTAGGTGCAGCATATTGCTTTCATCTGTGTTATGGTTTGCAAGGAGCATTGCATGATCTACCGATGTAGTCGCGATGCTCCAATCGCAAAAGCCTGCCAGCTAAGGTGAAACTGCCGTTGCCTCCAGCATTCGCCGAATGCAGTGAAACGGCTGACCCGTCTACTGTCCATCCGAAACCTGGCGAAAGCGAATCCGCTGCCACCTCCTCCAACCACACGCCGATCAAGAGGTGGGATGGATTGGAAAATTGCACACTAAACGAGTTTTTTTGCTTTTGCCCCGGAGGGCAATATCCGTGTCCATGTTTGGAAGGCACGGTCCATTTAGCAATGCTCTGGACCGTCCCTTTCAATGGTTATTTTGTGATAAGAAAATTTCCGACACACTTACATAGCCCTTGGCAATTGCTGCCCGTCGGATTCGTGTCCTGATCGGATGAAGGAAGACTCTGAGTGTGGGCTTAGACATTGTTTTGCAGTAGGCCTGGGGCTGGGGCTGGGGCTGGCGGCTGCGGTTTCTGTGAGCACTTCATGAAGATCTTGATGGTTCAGGGTTCGGCGAGGGCTTTGTGTTGCGACAGCATATCGCACGCAGGAGAGTCAGGTTTTCAGTTCAGTGTTTGGTGCTACCAGGTTCGAAGGATTTTGGGAGCCTCTAGTGGAGCAGTGCCTTTGGCTTGCTTCCAGCTCCCCACGAAGTGAGCAAAGAACGCCGAGATTTGTCAGGTTCCAAGCACGGCCTGATGACGATGATGATGATGATGGTAAACTCGGGATGACTAGAATACAGATTTGGATGTCGCCCATAATGTTGTGCTAATCAGTGCCGATGCCGTTTTCGACATTATGGCACTTGCTGTGACTAAGCATCATGCGTTCATCGCTATATGAAGATCCGAGTGCTGCCACTTCCACTGCGGATGACATGATCATGACAGTTTTTGTCGTTTCGGTGTTCAGTCTGTCTAGCCGTTGGTGTTTCGTTTTTGTTGTTGGCTTGACTATGCGTGTCGGTAGTCTTGTGTGAAAACTGGTATTTCCTAAGTGGCATGCCTTGAGCAGCGATTCAGGTTGTGTTTGGCTCGGTTTACAGCGCCAACGTTGTGTGAGGTACGCCCCCAACCTGAAGCTCACACTCTCGGAAGGCGGGGTCCCGTGGTCCACCATTTCGAGGGTACGCACACAAGCAAACTCACTTTAGCAAGATGTTGAGAAGAAGGATAAGAAGTGTTGGTAACTACTATGTTGCCCGTGAGCACGCAAGTTTGCTGCGGCTTCTCCAGAAGAGTTTGGTGTCGTCTGTGCAAGCTGACGTAGCAATCATGTCTGCGGACAGGGATTTTGTGGTCCACACCCGTCCCTCCAACCTCCTCTCAGTGTTTCCGTGTCCCTCAATCCGTTAGCCCCAAACGGCCAAACCTTGAGGTTCCTCGGCAAAAGCTTTAATATTTTGTGGAATCAATTTAGGGACCTTAATCCGGATGATGGCACGGAATACAGAAATCGATCTTGCTAAGCTTGATCATCCGGTTCAACGAGGTTTTTGGCCTCTAGAAAACTTAAGCATGCCATTGGATGGCTCAGCTGACATGAACTTTGACCTCCCCGTTTCAACAGAGAATCTGTTCTCCCAAGCTTCTTTTCGGCAACTCTCACGCTCCTTGAACTTGAACTTTGTTGAACAATGCAACCCCGCAAAGGTGCTCCTGTACTAAAATCCGAGGTTGAACACTGCAGCCCTGGAAAGCCTGGCAAATCTTTGTCTTAGCCCCCAACGCAGAGTCAACTGCCCACGGAGTGCCCGAAGCCCGAAGCCCCCCAGTATGGGACAGAAGTCTTGCATAGGGAAGTAAATGCTGTGTGCATGTTTATGTTTGCGCATGTGTAAAATACAATACAAGTCCTGCCTCACCCCTTGCTACTCAAGCCGGGTTGCGACTCCAACAGCCCAAACACCACGGAAAGGAACCCTAAACCCACAAAGGAAACGGAAAAGACTGATTAAAGAAGCAAGGAACGGTCCCAAAGCCCAGGCTCTCTTGCAGAAGAGGAGATACAGGGCTTTGGTGGAAGCTTGCCCCGGCAGTTCCTTGGATCTCGAAAAAGGGACCGTGCTGTTTCAGCCATGCTTCTTTTCGGCATTCTGTTTCCTGGATCCTGGCCTTGTAGGCGAGCTAGTGTTTTCTTGGAGGGTCCGCGCTTTCCAGGTTCCATCTCTGGAGTACTTACACCAGAGACCTGGCAGCAAAGAGGTGAAAGCTTTAGGCTTGCACCCGCTGGTTTCGGGCAGGACATTGGGGCCCAAGCTCTAAGTTTCTGGGTGTTATAGGCTGCCGCATGCTGTAGCTTTGGGACAGCATTTAATGTGCTTGGAAACGAGCAGCTACGGTTGAAAGGTTTAGATCGGGTTCGGTATCCCTGTTCACGGGCTTAGCACCCGTGACCGTGTCCTGTTACCTACGATTTTCCTCCGGTAAACCCTCAGATGAATCAATCAATGTTGAAGTTTTGGAATTAAGGTTGGGGTTTTCCTTCTTCGTTGTAGCTGCCTCTTCTGCTTCCTGAGAGCGCTGGTCCACCATGCTTTGTGGGCAAATGCATTTCCATTTGGTCTGTGGCTGGACAACACATTTCTTGGGAACCAAGACCTCGGACGTCCAGCTTAAGTCCCCCCAAAGGCTAGAGGTCGCTGAGGGCGAGAAGTCCACAGTTGACTGACTCGCCAACCCGCCACTGTAGGCTATCTTTGGCCATCGGGAAAAGCAAACGAAAAATCACACAAGCACCGGACGGTGCCGGATTCCCAGTATCCCACCACTCTTCAGTCGCGCTTTTTGTACGACCCCTCAGCCGATACATAATCAACCCTTGAAGCCTCACAACTCCGCCACACCTGATGCAAGAAATCCATCTCGGAGGAGCACATGACTTTGCCATACACATGCGAGACGATGGCGAGGAAGAAGATATGGCATTAAGCGAAGGCCTGTATCGTGGGCTTTGTGACTGGGGAGAGTGCTAAATACTTTCTTTGTATATGGAGTGGTTTGCCAGCATCTTCATGCGTTCAGTTTGCTCAACCTGCCGGTTGTTTTCACAAGCGTCTTCCGTTGCACTTGCAATCACCCTGCAGAATGTGGAAAGGCGTGGACGAATTTGCGAGGGAGCTGGAGCAGGAGAAGAAGATACGTTCCCAAGCAAAAACACCGCGATGGGTTTTGAGCCCAAACTCGCCAAAGCGGATCTGCTGGGATTTGCTCGGCGTGATCGTCTTGCTCTATGACTTAATCATGATCCCACTTTATACAGCCTTCCCGCTTCAAGACAACATCTTTTTGTCGATGATGACCGGCATCACGCTGGCTTTCTGGTCGTTAGACATTTTGGCCTGCTTTTGCGTGGGCTACTATGCAAAAGATGGCACATTGGTGGTAAGCTTGGCAAGGATAGCAAAGCAGCACCTCGGCAGGATGTTGATGGCATGATGCACCAAAAGTAATTCGACTTCATGGCACACTGCATGGCTCTTGACACGAGTCTTCTTCCATCAATGGACCTACATTTGAATATTCTGTCTTAGCCCATGTGACGGGGTGTCGCATGATTGTAAGTCGCTTGGAAGCATGTCAGGGCACCAGGATCTCGAGAGCGTACTACACTTCTCTCCGACATGTGGTTGTAGCTTTTCTAGATGATATGGAACCAGACCAGTAGCACACAGACCTGCTCAAAAAAGCGCTTCTTGCCCTGCATGTTCAGCCTGGTTCGGCCCTGCAACTACAGACTTCACTATCGTCTCCAAGAAACCTACAGGTCCTGCAGTACTCTATAATCCAGATGACCTCAAACAAAGAGGACTTGTAGTTTTCGGGCATAGAGTTCGAGCTTTTCTCTGCTAGGTACTTGCTAAGCTGGTTCCCGCTGGACGTGGTCATCGCAACTCCGCAGACGATATGACCCAAATCCACCATGAGACCAAAGCTCGAGGTCTTGACTCTGAACCAGGGATTCGTGTGAGGTAAGAACTCGTCCATGAAGACTGTCGCACTCCAGTTGCCCCTCGTTGGTTTGCATTGTTCGTTTTAAACCGCTTCCGGATAGTGATCAGGGTCTGTGAATGCTGCTGATGCCCATCTACTAGTACTACTTGATCATCTGTAGTTTCTTGTTTGTCAAGCAAGCACGTTGGCACACCTCAGGCGGGATGCCGTCGTTCTGTCCCCCGTGGCTTGAGCAGACGCGATGCATGCTGCGTTCTGCTAGTGTCTACAGGGATGCGGGCGGCAGCGAAGTGCCCCGTAATGACGACTCATCACGAGTTCAGGCGTCCTGAGGCGGCTCTTTGACGTAGACTCATCAAGCGTGCTAATCGGCAAGGTTACCGTTCAATGAAAACGGGGTTCCAAAAATTGACCCTAGTAGATGCTCCACGGGAGTCCCACAGTCAAGAAGCTCTTCATACGGACTTGCGCTGGCGTGGGCACCTTCAAGGCCTCCATGCCGAGATGGCCAAAGCTCGTAATCTGAGCCGGGCAGCCTTTTTTTTTAGGGTTCCCTTCTCCGAATCGGCATCGCGTGCTTGTATGGAAACCCAATTGGACCTTCTACTACTGCAAAATCGCAGGGATCACTTGTTTTGGTCGGTTCTTCCGATCGCCAGCATGATTCGCTCACTGGGGTCGGCTTTATCCCTGCGCCTCGCATGCGTAAACACGTGATTCGCTAGAGTCGCTGCTCCGGACATCAACACCAGACCGCGCACTGCAACCTGTTTTAGTGCCTGTGCCCCCAGCACGCTCCCTGATTCCGCAAAGGATCGAGAGTGCGAGGCAGAGGATCTGCCAGTGTTTTGCGATTCGTTATTTGCCGACTCGAGTGTGGTTCACACCGAGGAACGGAATAGCAGAGCAAATCGTTTGAGCTTTGCCGATGATCAGTACCAGTTTAAGGGCGCTGGGCGGGTTCAAAGCCAGTGGCAACAGGTTCTGTGTGAGCAGGCGGGCTGGAGCTTCTCCATTTGCTTTGATGTTAATGGTAGGTCCCCACTTCTCTCCTCGAGCGGATAAGTTGAGACTGACCCATCGCAGCCCGCCTTCCAAGGCGGCACACAAAGTGCTAACAACACGGCTGAGGTCGATTTGCTTGACCTCCTCATTCGTAGTTCCGATGGCCCTGCCCCCCTGGTTCGTCCGGACTGCCATTTTGCTACCGTGCCACGTGGACTTAGCTCGAAACATCCAGAGCCGCTACTGCTACACCTCGCTTGTGCGAGTCTGCGCAACTTCTGCTTTCAGCGCTAAAGCTGGCGCCCGCGAGGAAGCTTCGGTTGGCCGCTGGGGTACTCATTTCCAAGCTTCTTTGGTCCCCAGTCTGCCTCCTGAGGACCTCCCCAGTCTGCCTCCTGAGGGCCTCATAGGGCGCGTTACTTCACAAATGGCGCGACGGCCACCTCGTAAGGCCCAAATTGGCTACATTGGCCAGAATCGATGAACTCGCTGTCTTGCGTACCAATAGGTCAATAGGTTGACCACCCGTGCGCAGGAGGTTGTCCACGTTGAAAAGATCCGCAAAATGGCACGCCGTGATAAGAAAGACTGGGCCAAGGACTGGACCGTAGCTCGTCTGTGCGACCATGATCCACGCTCGCCGCCATGGAAGGCTTTGGCCTCTCTTCGCTCAGCCTTCAATTCGTTCTTGCTGCCGCAACTTGGGGACTCGCATCCGCCAATCCCGGTGGATGGCCTTTGTAAGGTCACTCTGAAAGAGCCCCTTGGTGCCATCGCCCACACTAAGAGAGCGAAGCACCGGGGACGGATGAAGCACCGACGGATGTCTTGCGTCGTTTGACGCTGCCACTGCTTCTACTCACTGCCTGCTTTCTTCTCGAGGCTGGCCCACACCCCCAAAGCTGGCAGGGAAGCTATTGTAGTGGCGTTGTCCAACAAACACTGCCCGCTCGAGGCCACCAACTACAGGCCGATTATTCTGTTAAATTCTTTTTACAAGCTCTACGCCAGTATTTTGCGGTGTCGCCTCGCCAACCGCATTGAGCGTTTGCGTGGGTCCCAGTTTGGTTTTCGGCAAGCTCGTTCATCTTGCCAAGGTGTTTTTTCTGCAGTTATTCGAGCAATACGGGGGCGCGCTCCATGTCATCTCATTGGACTGGAGACTTGCCTTTGACTCCAATCACCACTCGTCGATTGATTGGGCTCGTACCCATCCTGGAATTCCTGCCCAGTTTCGGTGGGCCATCATGGCACTTTGCAAAAACATGATTTTCCGTGTCAAGGTTGGTGCTACCTCTTCGGGCTACCCTTCCTTGAGAGGTATCCACCAGGGGCGCCCTCTTTCCCTGTATTTGCTCGTCGCTGCTCTTTTTATCATTTTTGAGTCCGCGGTTGGCCTGTACTTTGATCGCCACCAGCAGCATCCTTGGGCCTTTCACGGGAGTCTCCCACGGACAATCTGGAATGCGCAGACGACACGCGTCTGAACGGCCAACCGTCTGCTGAACATCCAAGAAGTCGCGGAGGGCTGGTCTGGTGCTTCTCGCCGTCAACTCGGAGTGGCCCATCATCCCTGCCATGGCTTCTTTCTTTTCAGGAGTGGTGCAACTTTCCCGTTCGTCCTTAGAGCTGGTGTACCTAGGTGCCGTCACTACCCCGAAGGGGGGCACTGATCCCAATCTGCGTAACCGACTTCGGCTGGGTCGCTTGGAGTGGTGGTGTATTCGTTGGAGTCTGAGGCATTGTTGCCGTCGAAATACAAGCGACTGGACACGCTGGGTATGAAAGTGTTGTGTAGCATCCTTAAGTTACTCTCTGCGCCTTGCTCCCATATCACCGGGGAGCTCGTTGCTGTTCGTCCTTTGTCTCATGTCGTCAAGTCACGGAGATTTCAACTAGTGACAATCTTCGTGACAGCTCGCTGCCTGCCTGGAGTGTTTCAGGCATGGTTTCCTCATTTGCCGTTGCTTTTCCTCTTCTCGGAGGCACGCATCCACGCCGAGCGGAAGCGACCATCGAGCTTGCGGTTCACAAACTTAACACTTCCCGATCTCAGGCTTGGAAATACTCGCATGCTTTCTGTCGCATGCCGTCCGAGACACTGTCTCTGTCCACGGGGCCCCGAAGACGATCGTCTGGGTATTGCAGAAGCCCACGTCTTGAGGACGTTCCGCGACAGAGCCAACGACCGTGCCGCGTATAGACGGGATACCTTGCAAGTCCTTTGGCGCGTTTTTGATCGGATCCTGATTTTTCTCTGTGTTTTTGCACACCATGCCCAAATCCCCTTGGAAGAAGAAGACTAAGTTTGTCAAGCGCGATGCTTGCATCAGTATGTTCTGTTCCTTGGCATCGCATGGCCACAGTCACTACATGCGTTGTGACAAGTAGCGGAATATTCGTTGCAGTCCTTGTGGCGGTGGGAAGAACGAACAGAGAATTCTGGGCAGCGCGTCATTATTACCATGCTAACTCCCATCCGGCAGCTTGAATGTTCGTGCTTGTCCACGGGACTGGTGAAGGCGGTGAAGGGCCGACAGGTAGGAAGGAACCGCGTCTTGTACGACTCTTCGACCTGTAAGCTGTAGGTTTTGGTAATGGAGACAGCCTGAAATTGGATGTAAACATTTACACCGTCTTTGCTGCACTAACCGCTACGTCAGGCCTACTCTGTGAAAACTGTGTGCTATTCCGATTGTACTGAGCTCGACAACAGTTGTTGGTTCAAGGGAAAGCTACAGGAGACTAGGCGCACCTAAGCCTGGGTGCACCTAGGGGATAGGCTATGGATCTGCACTCAGCTATTGGCTTCGTTTGCACATGAGACTTCGGAAAAGGTGAGCATTGATTGGATCATTGTCCTCGCACTCGTCACGGAGGAAGAAGGAAAGAGTGCTTTGCTTGCACATACTGCGTGGCTCTGTGCCTTCATGGTAGACTGTTGCAGAGCATCTTTTCGCAAGTTTCGATGGTTTCCGTGCTACTGGCAAATGCCAGAGTAGTAATCGTCCTGGGACATGCCACGAAGGTTGGGGTTGCAGCACGCGCAGTACTCGACCGGAATGTACGATGCACGAACACGCCCCAAGGTCTTGGCCACCAACTACTCACTCTTTCAAAGCCCAGCTCTCTGTAAGTCCACTGAGTCCACGGACCTCTACAACCGCAGCTTTGCTCCACACCTTCTTACCGTATCATGAACGCTCAACAGAATTTATCAGCTGCCACAGCACGAAGCTCTCGATGACTCCAGCGTCCCAGCCCGTATCAGCCACTTGGTCGGAGCTGCAATACCTGATGCCTCAAGTCTATGTGCGGTGTCGTTGCACGAGCGCACGCAACAACAGCTTTGCTGGTGTTGACCCTCATGCTTGCTTTGCAGCCTTCCCATCACTACTGACATGATCCCTGTCGCTGCGGTTGGCAAACCTTACACTCCTATGCCTTTCCAGCTGTGCAGGTGCAGGGCTTATGCGAGCAGGGAAAATGCTCCGTGCTCTCCGCGTGCTTCGAACTCTTCGCTTACTACGCTTCTCATCGAGATCTGGAGGTAGCGTGTAGGCCGTGGGGGGCTGAGGGTCGACGCTCTGTCCTACATGCCAGGATTCATGGTTTTTGGATTGGCTAGAGTCCACACAGATGGGTCTAGGGCCTCGGACTCTTGCAATGTGGGGATTTACAGCTCTGTGATAAAATGTAGGATCTAGGGACCTTAAGCTTCAGGATCAGGGAGAGCGGACCACAGGCCTGAAGCTCCTTGTGCGCGAGGAGAGTTAGGAAGTGACTTTTTGTTGCTCCAGCGAACTATGACTCTTTGCTTCTACTGCTCCTACTGCTGCTTCTTGTACCATTGGTTTTTTCTCAAGGCAAAGACCGAAAGGCAAGACAACATGATTTTGGCGTTGTTGGCATGACCGTGAAAACTCGTAAGCTGATGCTCCAACAACTCGGCACTGCTACTCCCCACGAAAGAGTAGAGGTTTGCTGTGAGCCCAGGCTTGGCCAAGCTCCGACAGCTCCTGCAGCTCGGGCTTTCAAGGCGTCAGGCCGCCAGGTCGTGCATGTGAGGTGAGAGGCGTGGCCCTGGAGGGCGCTAGCCGCTAGAGGACTAGAGGACTGGTGTTAGGGCTGAGGGACACGGATTGAGCATGGGAGATATCTCCAAAGAAATCGCATGAAGCAGTGGCCACCTATGTCTGTCTCGCTGACCGCTCTGTTTGCAATAAAAAACTCCCACAGGGGCCGAGGCTTTACACCAGCATGACTAGTCGAATAGCCTAAGAACCCAAGTGAGACACGCAGAGCTTGTGGTGATGTTTGTCACGGCCACGAAGCTGTCAGGAACAAGCTGCAAGCAGCTTGGCGTCGTTAGAGGGTGGTGGGCCAGCTGTAGAAGAGCTTGCAATGAAGTCGACAACTTCTGGGTCTGGAAGTGTTCGGGTTTTACACCCATCACTTCGAAGGGTTTTATAGCAGACATCAGCAGTGTGACCACCGGATGGAATGAAATGCCGTCGGCACCAAAAGAAGCAGCATGACAATGACACGTCAGACTTCAGGGGGTTCCAGTGTGCTTCCCAAGCCGTTTTGGCGGCACATTCTGATTGGACGCGTTCGGCCCATGCTTCGCTACATCACACACACACACACAGACAGACATGTTTGCCTTGATGAAATCGCCAGGATGATGTTGATGCTGATCTTGATCATGATACCGACACAGAACCACCGTCTAATGAGCATCCTGGCCATGGCACTAGGAAAGCCGTGCTCCCGGCTGCATTGACAATTCCAACACCTACACGATTAGTCGACCCGGCATCGCCGGAGCCTTCTTCCGGATTCCCTAATTCCGTGTAAGTAAACCCCTTATAGGATCTCGGAGGAACAGCTGGCAAATATGAGATTATGGGAGTTATGCTTGGGACTCGGACTGGACGGCTTTAGGCCACGAGCAAGCCGGACTTGCACTTAATCGTAAGACGACCTAGCGCTGGAAGTTGAAGCTACCGCAGCTACCAGCTCTCCCTCAACCGTTTGCGAAACTGATCGATCCCAGCTCCGCGCATTGCAAATCTGATCCAACCCCCTTTGCACTCAGGACCAAGTCGACTCAGAGCACATCTCTGTGTTCCTGGGTGTTGCGGTTTTAGGGCCTTAGGGTCTATTTGGGGAGCTCGGAAGCCTGGTCGTTCAGAGCTGAAAGCTCAGGGCTGACATGTTGAGAGCTCACGGGATCAGGATCTGTACGACTCAGTATGACTATGAGGGCTGGCAAAGGGCCAGAGCTTGCAGAGGGTGTAAGTTCGACTGTTCGGGTGTGTTCAGGAGACCTCTTCGATGCTGCGTCGGTTAGATTCCCCCCCC
>CAJNJA010097630.1:0-11696 GCA_905231915.1 Symbiodinium necroappetens
GAACCCGCGGACCCGTGAACCCGCGGACCAGGCTACATAGCGTCCATAAGTCTTCTTTGCTAAGCCGCTGCAGAGGGGGGTCATGGGATGCCGACTTTGAAAGGCTTGGGGTTTAGGGCTCATGGGTTTAATGGGTTTATAGGGCTTAGGGATTATAGGGTTTAGGGTTCATGGTTTAGGAATTACGATGGCTGGGCTTTGATTCGAGTTCTAGGGTGTAGTAGGGTGGAGGGCTTGAATGTGCGTTGGTTGAGGATTCTTGGGTGGCTTCCAGGGCTTTGGGATTGCAGGAGGAGACCTTACTCTCCTTCAAAGGACGAGGGCCCTCACAGGTGGAACTGCTCTCAACCGTACGGCCCTAGACTTGAAACCCGAGCCCCCAAAGCCTCCCTGGCCCTCCCTTCTTGCAAGCCTTCGTCTCGAGATGCCACGCGCCCAGGGAAGTTCTGGGACCCGGGTGCAAGGTCCCATCGTTTCGGTAGATCTGTGCAGTCTGCCCTGCCTGCGGGGTACCCACAGACCAAACGACTGAGGAGTCTCCCGTAGAGTGTTTGTCGCATTTCTTGCTTGAGGCCTCTTTTGTTAAAGGCTTTGCATAAGGGCTTCTACAAGGGTTTCATACAAGATATGAGGGCCTGCATCTACTGGATTTCAGTTCAGGGTTTTGGAGAAGGATCATTGAAAACGTAGAAGACTGGCATTGGGGTTTCTAGGTTTGGGGTTTAGGATTTAGATGCACTCGAAGGACCCAAGTTCTGGTCGGCTGGCCATATAATAGAGGTTCCTTAGCACTGAGAATAATGGGGTTCTCGGCTATAGTAAGTATAAATTTGCCCCTGTGGTATCGTCCACTTCTTACAAGGGACCCTAAGGCTTTACGGAAGAGTTGTTGCAAATATTCGGATAAGGGTTTATACACAAGGCGAGCAGGGTCCGAGATTGGGTGTACTGAGGCCTGGTGCGACACGGTGAAGTGATTTCCATCGATCGCAGCAAGCCTCCACTCGCCGAGCTGCAGGAAGTTGTGACCAGTCGCGATCCCCGTACAGGTTCCGAAGACGCTTTGCACCGTTCCGCAGTGCCACTGGGGATAGCGGTCATTCAGCGCACGGGTCCAGTCGGTTCGTGGGCCGGGATGAACTGAGCCATGCTTATGGTAGATCTGGATCGTCTGCCCGCCGCTATGCGTCACGATGAAGTGAGTTCCATCCGCATCACCCAGGCGGAACCTTCCGAACTGGATGAACCGGTCTCCGAACCTGACAGCATCAAAACGCGACAGGGTAGTGGCAGGGTGCAAAGCATCCACACTAGTGGTTGTGAACATGTTCCACTTCGCTAGCCCCCTCCCGCCCTTATGGAGAAGAGTTGTGGTTGCTGCAGGCTACTGGCACTACTGCTTCATGAGATTTTAGCAACGGAGCTGGTAGGCGAGAGGCAACGCTAGCAGTCCCACTTGTAGTTGTAGCTGAACAGAACCCTATAAGACCCTCAAGTAGAAAACACTGCAAAGCTAGCTAGGCTATGTTAACACAGCCCTGCCAGACCCTGGCAGAGCAAACGAGATTTTTGGGCTGCCACTGGAAGTCCCGCAATTTCCGCATACGTGGTAGGGGTTTGGGGGTCTGTTTCTTGGCTTTTTGGTGAATCCCTTCGAGAAATATCCTGACCCTATGAAACCCAACCAAACACTTTATCCAGTTCATTATCCAGTGACAGAATACTTTACGCCACGCCGGGCAGGCGCCCAGACTTATGCAACAATTTTGCATTAGCAGACAGAGTCAAAAGGGCCGATTACTTTGCATGGCCCAGGTATTCGTCACTTTGCACTTAGTGCTATTGCTTGCTTTGCAGAAGAGCCTGGGCGCGGTAAAATTTGGCTTTCTTTTCCCTGCTCTTCTTGTAGGACTTCGTAGGGTTGGCTTCGTGGTGGATTTCCGGCATGCTGAACCCTCATGTGCGTAGATGTGCATGCCCTCTAGGAAAATGCACCAGTTCAGGGATGTTCTTGTGAAGTTCGTGATTACTGATGTGTTCACATTGCAAAGGTTTACGTGCACGATGCCCCGTCTTTACCGTCTTTACCTGAACGAAGCTCGTTTCTCGCGACTTGGAGCTCACCTGTCGAAGCCATAAGAACACGGCATCCTCTTGAAACGAAGCAAACCATGTGAGCATAGGAACGATGCTGGTTTGGGAACATACGAAACGCTCCAAATCACTTGCCTCCCCATCCTGGCGCGCAGAGTTATTATCAGAATGTGCTGAGGTATGTTGTGTTTGTACTTTACGAAGCAACCAGTATGAGTTCTTGTTCAGTTCCCCATCAGTTCTAAAATCCTAAAACCCTATAAGTTGCAAAAGAATGCCGCTGTTCTTCGCCGGACTGCGTGACGCTGCCCGCCGGCCCGGAGCTTCGACTCCAAGCGTTGTAGTCCTGGGCTTGACACCCTGCTTTTTTCGAGTTGTATTTAGTTGTTTACGGAGGTATGTATATATATATACACATACATACATATATATATATACATATATGTATACATACCCGCATGCATACACACATTCATACATACGCACCTACACACACATGTGTGTGTGTGTGCGTGCGCGTATGTATATATATATATATACCGTCCCCATGTGCCCACATTTCTCTTTCGTGTTAACGGAAAGTTTCTGACTTGTACATGCTTCTTCAAAAAATAACTGCACGGTAGCCCCTCCCTCTTTCAGTTCCAATCCGTGTTCCCTCAGAAGAAGCATGCTCTACCGATGGGCACCAATTCCTGCAACAATCCCAAAGTCAAGTCTTTTCGTTCAGATGCCAGACCAATGTTGGGTTTTTGGAATTTTGGAACAGTTGATTTTGTTTTGTGTGTGTATATGTATATGTATATATATATATATAATATCTGTCATAATTCTATACATACATACATGCATACATACATACATACATATATATATATCCATTAAACAATACCCATATGCATAGACTTTTTTGGGCTTTCAACATTCTCCTGGGCTTCAAACCCTGGGTTTTGAGGGCTGCAACAAGGCTTTAACAGGGTTTAGTCTTTTTTGAGGGTGCATTTGCGAATAAGGCTTGGTTTGGAAGTTGATGCTACACGGCTTTGGGCAGAGGGGCTCTGAGAAGAGGCAACCGGAGATCCGAAATTGTGGACCAAAAGGCTTAATCGTGCTCAGAACCCAAAATATCAGGGCCTTCATAGTTAGAATAGGGGCTTCGGGTACAGCATAGCCTACTATTTATAAAGCGATTTTGCCTCAAATATTCGTCTCTTTTTCAACACTTTCTGAAAGACTTATAAGTTAAACCCTAAACGCAAAGCAAACACACAGCCATCCCCATGGCCGACAAAAGTCTGACTGCTAGGATGTTTCGGATAGTTAGGAACTAGTGCACATTATATATACATATATGTATATACATACACACAGGTATGTATTATAAGAACTATATATGTAGGGCTTAGGGATGCCAAGGATACTCGTCTTAATTACTGTTGGGAACAAGATACGGTTGAGGGTTTAGGGCTGTCAATGATATTCATCCTACTTAATAACTAGGGCTGGCGGTGCCAGGAATATCGACTCCGATTTCGATGAGAGGCAGAGATGGTCTTGAGCTGCAGGTTGCGCTACCCCAGGCATCAGACCGACCCTTAAACCCTAAAACCTGACAACACCGATTAGAATCAAACCATCACAAAGCATAAGCGTGTTGTGTGCAAGCCCCAAACCCTAAGCATCCCGGCCAAGGGTCTGTGCGAGGCCCATTGTGCAGAGTACCATCTGCGCGGAAGATCTGGGCTGTCGTGCCGTCCTTTTCTCATGGAGCGATGGGATGCTTTTGGGCTTAGGGGTTAGGCGGTTTCTATGGGTTTAAGGATTTAGGGTTTAAGGGTGGAGGTCTAACGGTTAAGGGTTGAAGACAACTTCAGGGCTTTTGATGTTGAGCTTGATTTGCCTTCTTCTTACAACGATTCAAAGCTTGGGATTGGAGGTTTTGGGTGCTGAGGGTTCAGGGTTTGTGGCTTGGAACTGTTAGGAGTAGGGGCTTAGGGCTGAGAGTATGAGGGCTCAGGATTCAAGTTCATAGGCTTGAGGGGTTTGGGGGTCTGAAACCCTGGAGTTCATCCTGGCGGCTCCTATAGGGATGAATGCTTTCAGTCGTATAAGTCCCCTCCCAAATACCCCGAACCGTGGAAACCTGCACCCTTCACCCGCCCTAAACCCTAAACCCTATAAACCCCTGGACCCTATAAGCCCTGAAGCCCTAAACCCCCTAAACCCCGAAACCCTAAGAGGGCACTCCCCCTTTCAGTCCTGGTGCGCGATGCTGAAGTGCTCCAAATCTATCTGGCCCAGACGCCACTTCCCGATCTGAATGAATTGTGGCCCAAAGGTGATCCCGGAGGGGAAGCCTCGCACAAGGTACACTCATGGAAATTCAGGGATATTCCTACCTAGAGTGGAGATTTTGGGGCATTCAGGGATCCTTTGTTCAAGGATGATGAAATCTCTTTAAAGAGTTCACAGTTGAGACTCAGTTGAGTGCTTGCACGTCTGAGCTGCAGAGCATCTGGCATCTTATAGAAATAGGGATGAGTTTCAGGGGCTGCGTTGCTGTTAAAGCAATTCTAACTCATATATTGCATTACAGGCAGGCTTTGAATGATGTGTGTTCCTGCTTCTGATGGTAGCATATCTTAACCGACAGTAACAACTTTCATTAGATCCCTGATTGGAAGGAGGCGACGGCACACCCCGCAACATACTTGTCCTTATTCTTGGTCTTCGGGCTGCAATGCTTTTCAAGTCCAACGGAACTCTGATGCCCCTCAATCGGTATATTATGTCGCCGACTACAAAAACATGCTCAGCATCTCCTGCGAGCAAACATCCGCCTTGTCTTTCTGCCGGCAAACCTTGAACCCTGAACCTCCTGAACATAAAAGTAATGGTAATCTTCATATGTAACACCGGAGCTCTGTAAATTCAAGAAACTAACTTTCAACCATAAGCTCCAAATCTATTACACCCGCAACCCTAAGCCCTTGACCCTAAACTATACGAAACTCCTAAACCCTATCGCCGGATAGAAATTTGGCTTCCCCGCCATTTGCCCTCAAACTGGGGCCTAGCGGTCTGCCCCAGGCACTGTAGTCCTTGTTTGTGCCCAAGGTTTCATCGGGCTTAGTGCTTGAGTGTCTTGGCTTTGAGGGTTTAAGTTAGAGTTGAACGTTACAAGTGTTAGTTAGTTTCAAGGTGTAAGGTTCATGTTCAAGGCTTGGGGTTTAGGGGCTCCAGTGGACACGGCTGACGCGCTTCTACCATGATTCTGGGCTCTGTACGGGATGTGCACAGGTTGTATGATGGCCCTGGCTCGGAGGCTACGTACATCCAAGCCGAGGCCTAACATAAAAAACTGATCGCAGTGCCTCGGAAATGACATCCAAACTGAGGTCGACGTAGTGTCAGGAAAGTATCCACTCTATCCTCCTCCCAGCTTGAGAATCCCACGCTTGGATGCTCCAGTGCCCGAAGTTCCGCACACGGACTCCCACGGACACTTCAAGTGCTACGCCACAGAAAAAACGCCATGAGGAGCAAGACTAACACATACCCCATTGCCACATGGGCGCAATTGCTGATAGCGTTTTGCGGAACATTTGGAACGAAGGCGAATGTTTGGCACCAATCAACTGGTGCCTATTCCGGGAGTTAAGTACCGCGAACACAAAGTAGCGAGGAATCGTTTCAATGATAAGCCCAATACATAGTCCGAAGAACATCGCTAAAAAACTACAAGACTTTCTGCTGCTACGCCCTAAAACCATTGCAAACCCAAACGCTCAACTTCTTCCTTAGCACTTTAAGTGTTCTTCGCAGCAGAACTTCCGACCCGGAGCTCGTATCGTGGAGCCACCTCCCCTCCTGAGCCTGGCGTCCCAAGTCCGTCAGGCCGGAACCCCTTTAAAAGGCGGACAAAAACACGACCAAGGAACCCCTTAACCGTTAAGGGCCCTATAGACCCCTTGCACCCAAAAACCCGAAACCCTTAAACCCCGAATCCTACAAGCTGACTTTCTCTGGACCTTTTCCTGCAACCTTGAAACATTTGAAGCCTGCAGGCCCTCCCATTTGCCGCGTTCCATGCCTTTGTTTAGGAGCTTAGGGTGAGTGTTTATGTTTATGATCGGTAGATAGCGAGGTAGTTAGAATAGATAAATAGATAGATAGCTAGCAGCTAGATAGATAGTCAGATTCATAGATAGAGACGATAGGTAGACAATCATAGATAGTACTCGGGTAGCTAGCTAGGTGGGCAGGTAGATAGGCAGAGATTGACAAATAGATATGGGATAGAGGATGGACGGATAGAGGGAAGGATGGCTGGATGGCTTCACACCAGAAAGACCCCACTTTGCAGCCGTCCCAGAGTCATGCCGCGGCCCGGGGTGCACGGACCCTTCTGCGTGCCAGATTTGAGATGTGATTCCGTCCTTTCATGGGTCGGGGGCCCCCAGGGCTCCGGTCTTCTGGTGTTGAGGACTTCGGCTCGGCTAGAGGAGCAATTGCGCATGGGACTCAGCGGCTACGCCTTGACTGGAGTCGTAACTACTGGGTGCCGGGGTGTAGAACACCACGCATATCAAGACGAAGGGGATTCTTGGCCTCTGAGTAGGTGATATTGGGGTTGGTCTTGGCATTGTTTGAGACTCGGAGGACACCTCCGAGAACCCGAAGCTGAAAAACAAAAAGTTGCAACCCTAAGTCGAAAGCCTGTCTTTCCAGCACCCTAAACCCTGAATCAAACACGACAAGACCAGACGTGCGCGGGCTGTTCAAACACTAGGGGCCCCAACGACTAGACACCGCAAGGATCTCACGCTCAAAGGTTTCCCGGCATCCCCCTTAAAGGGGTACTTTAGGGTTCTATAATAGGGTCCCCTTTGAGAAGTACTATAGCGATCTATAACAGGGTCCCTTTAGGGTGATAGGGTTCCCTTTCAAGCGTACTATGGGGTTCTGTAACAGGGCCCCCTTTTCAACGGGTTCCGAGGAACTTGAGGTTTCCTCCCTTGTCGCTCTTTACCATCACGCACATGAAAGTTCTGGTGGCAAGAGTCCACTCTAAGCCCCGACACCTTATCCCCTTCAAACGAGAGGCGCAAAACATGTCCAATCTTTCCAAGCAAAAAGCGAAACCTTTCAATACAAAGGAAACCAGCACCATGTGAGACTTTCCAGGAATCAACAAAACGCAACACATGTTCAAGCTTTACAATGTTACAAAAAGATACAAACAGAAGAAACGTAAAGTATGTTCTAGCTATCAAGACTACAATACAGGTACGAAAGGCAGACTATGTGGAGTTCTCCTATCCTGCTGCTCAGAATCCTGAACCTCGAACAGTGAGTCCCGACCGAGAGTCCTTGTGCGAAATCGAGAAATGTCTGTGATCAATCGCTGCCAGACGCCAATCCCCCAGCTGGATGAAGCGATCCTCGTGGGGGGATGAGCAGGGATGTACGTGTGTTTTTTAAAGGGTTCGGTGCTTTGATCAGTTTAGGATTTAGGGTCTGGGGTTCTCTACCAGGCGTACCCTGGAATGTTCTGGTCATGGCTAGGCTCAGCAGCCAGGAACAAGTTGAGCACCTTTTCATGGGCAATGTTCGGGCACGCAATCCGGAACTCTGCCTGACTTCTGGGCCCTACACTTTTTCAGCAGGCAGAGAAAGAGATAAACCTGATCAAACAGCGGGACGTTAAAGCCCAAACCCGTAACACCCTGAAGGCTTTCCAAAGCTTAGGGCTCAACGGAGTACTGTTTAGGATGTTATAGGGCTTCAGGAGTGCAGACTTCTTGGACACCCTAAACAGAACACTAGAAAGACTCGAGGCACTGCAAGCGCATCTCGAGTCTCGAGACTACGTCCTTAAAGCCTTCGTCCTGCTGGTCCTGCAGAACCTGCGCACCCTACACCCCGCTCTGCTTCGGATATGAACGGTAGATGCTAAGATGGACTCAGTCCAAAGGCCAAGGTCCAGAACCCACAAGCCCTAACTCCTGAGGCCGCAAACCCTGAACACAACACCCAAACTCGTAAAGCTTTAGCTCTAGAGATTCTAGAACTCGCAATGCAACAATCCCAAAACAAGAGAACTCCGGGGCTGGTTTTAGCAGGAGGTGAAGCCAAAAACTTGGCTTATCTTCTTAAGAAGGGCAGGGTTCTGAAGGATTGAAGGATTGGACAGACTTGACAAGTATTAGCCAGTAGCCAGGAACATGCTTGTGGGAGATCCTTCAAGCACAAGGCACAGCCACCAACAAACACTTCCAACACCACCCAGAACCCTCAAACTCTAAACCCGAGAATCAAGGATCCCCCTACAACCCTATAAAGCCCTATAAACCCCTTTAAGCCCTAAGTCCTTATGGACCCCTTTAAGGGAACCCTACTATGGAACCCTATATAGTTCCCTTAGTTGTAGTAGAGCCGTATAGTATCCACCCCTAAAAGCCCGAAACCCTCAGCCGAAGAAGAGACCGAAGTCGCAGCCCAGGCTCGCCGAAACCCGCCCATCCCTTGTCGCAGGCTCCGTACGCCATCTCGGACAAGTCCTCGTCGGCATTTATTGGTTTGGGGTTTCTAGGTCTAGGGATGAGGGTTTCAGTTTGGGTTTATCGGGGGCTTATAGGGTTTCGGGTTGTATTCTCCCAAACCGACAGATTTCTCCTGCAGCGACATGAGGCCTCTGCTGGAAAGGACGATAAAACCTGCCACCCCGCCAATCGCTTCGAGTAAAAAAAGGAGAGAACTGCAAGGCCCCAGCACGCGGCTTGAAAGTTCGAGGATGGCTTTGAGGAGGGGAGTGTTGCGGCAGATTACGATTTCATAACATATACAAGCCATGTCTGATGGTACATGTACCATAATTCCCCCCCCCCCTCCCGCCACCAGACTCCCATTCTGAATTCTAAGCATTCAAATCCGACTCTAAGTTCAGGGATTCGTGTTATCACAGATGCTAGAATTACTATGACTACTATGATAATTGCTATTACCACTATGACTGAAGCCTCGTCGTTTAGGGTATAAGGCTTCCCTATGCCCCAATAAACCCTTTACAGCTTTGGGTGTAGGGTCCCGACTGTCATGGGTTTGGGGTTTACATGTTCCAGGATGCACTGGGGAAGCTTGCAACATCTGATTCTAGACCCTCGTCGGCCAGAAGCCCTGGATCCATCTACTGCGTGGGTTGGGAAAATTACTAGCAGCATCCCCTTGCAGTCCCTGTTGTAGATAAAGGCATGACATCTCTGTCCTTGCACGTCCACGCACTGGGGCTTCTTGTGGAGATTGCCGCGGTCCAGTCGGTACGGGGTCCTTCAGGTGTATACCAGGCTTAGGATCCTGGGTTCGGGCTTGGACGGTATAAGGGCGTCGAGCCACTAGTAATAGGTCGACTCTTCGGTGCACTGTTCCCCGGCATGCTCAAGTGCATATGGTTGTCAATTCGAAAGACCTTGACTCTTGACGGGAATGCAAGCGGAACCAGAAGCTGTTGTCCGAAAGCGCGACTGCGTGTTCGAGGCCTTCTACAGATAGATGACTCCTGTCATTTTTCCAAGGCATATTGTAACATGACTTGGTACCGTTCACAGGGATACACGCTAGGTTACTTGCATTGCCTCGATGCAGTGCGCTAATGACAGTAGCGGCAGTGACAATGGTAACGATGACACCCACAAAACTAACCATAATAGTAGCGATAAAAATGGTAACCATAACAATAACACGCTAAAAGCCGCTAAAAATAACAACCGTAGTAATTGGCACTAAAACGAACATCAATAATAATGAACAACAGACATAAATGCGATACCAACACTTTCAGGAGCAGCAGCAGCAGCAGCAGCAGCAGCAACAATACCAGCAGCAGCAACAACAACACCACCACCACAACCACCACCACCACCAAAAACAACAACAAACACGCAACAAGCCGCAACCCCGCGAGCCACAAACACCAAACAACACAACACACCCACACGCATACACAAAACACCAACACCAACACCAACACAAACACAAACACAAACACACACACACACCAAACCACAAACAACAACCGCAAGCAACAATCAACAAACAGCCCACAACAAACCACAAACAGCAAACACACATCCAACAACAACAACAGCAACAACAACAACAACAGCAACAGCAACAACAACAACAACAGCAGCACCACCACCACCACCACAACAACAACAACAACAACACAACCAAACAACAACACAACCAAACAACAACCAAACAACAACCAAACAACAACACAACAACAACAACAACAACCACAACAACACCAACAACAACAACAACCACAACAACCACAACAACCACCACAACCACCACAACCACAACCCCAACACCAACACCAACACCAACAACAACAACAACACCAACACCAACAGCAACAGCAACAGCAACAGCAACCGCAACCGCAACCGCAATCGCAACCACAACAACAACAACACCACAAGCAGCAGCAGCAACACGACCACCACCACCACCACAACAACAACAACAACAATAACAACAACAACAACAACAACCACAACCACAACCGCAACCACAACCATAATAGTATCAATAGTAAGAGTAGCAGTATAGAGTAACAATAGTAGCAATGGTAAGAGTAACACTTATGACAATAGTAACAGTAGTATTGAAACTAGTGCTAATAATAACAATAATAGTAATAATAATCGTTGCAACAAGAAGTAGCAACAAATAACAATAATCGTCATCATGACCATCAGCAGCAGAATTCTCATAATCTCAATAACCGTAGGGTCTCAGACTAGGGTGTTTGTTTGGAGGTGTCGAGAAAAGGAAAGGCTCTTTGGGAACTTCGGGATGCGGGCAGCGAGCCCTAGGGTTTAAGGTTTGGGGTTTAAGCCCCAGATGCGACCGTAAGCAAAAACCCTGCATTTTCGTAGCCCCATCAGCGGCCTGGGTGCTGCGTGCCATCGCCTCGATAAATCTGGATCGTCTGTCCTGCGGTCTGAGTCGGAGCGAAAAGGTGAACCCTGGCGTCCGACACCAGTCGAAGCTACCAGAACATACCCGAAAATGGCCCGAAATACTAAGTGCACTGAAACATTCTCCCAGCGGCCGCTGTCGTGGGTGACCAGGAAGTGATGGCCATCGGCATCGCCCAAGCGGAACTTTCCCAGCTGCACGAAGCCTGGGAGCTCGCTCGGGTGCAGCTTCTGCTGTTAGAAGAGCTGTAGAGCAGAGTACTAAATTAGTAATGATTAGTAGATGATGCAGTTCCGACAATTGGAAAGACTTGACGGGATTACACCCCTCACCCCCTAAAGCCTAAGTAAACCCTGAGCCCTAACACACTTTGACCCCCCAAGCCCTACAACCCTAGGCCGCTAAACATCCTGAAGCGCTTAAATCGAGCAGCGGTCGCCAGCAGTGATGCCCGCCGGCACGGACTCCTAGGCCGTTCAGCATCCCAATCGGAGCTTTTACGGTGACAGGAACCCAAACACACAAACCCTAACCCCAAAAAAACCTAACACAAAACCTAAACCCAATAAAACCTAACACAAAACCTAAACCCAATAAAACCTAACACAAAA
>CAJNJA010097641.1:0-19105 GCA_905231915.1 Symbiodinium necroappetens
CTTGCAGGATGCCATTGAGCAGCTGACGTTGAAGACGCCTCAGCCCGCGGTGCTTGCCGAGGTGGCAGCACAGACCCAGGCCAGCCGTAGTGTGGGCCTGTTTCCTTGATCTTCAGGGATGTCCAGGGCATGGTGCGAAAGAAGGAGATCTTGCGCCAAGAGTTTTTTTTGGGTTGGTAGTGCAAACGGATGTGTAAGGCTCGCCTTAATGGGTCCTAAATCTTCTGGCCTCCCTACTCCCAGCTCGGCCCGTCATCCTACGCCGGTGGGGGGCATGATCCATGGTTGTATTCGCTAGCCGCTGCCCACACCTGCATGCCGTGGGGCGGCAGCCTTATTTGAGTAGGAACATTAGCCTAGCGCTCTTCTTGAAATGAGTCATGGAGCCTTTCCTTTTTGGGAGGGGCTAGGGCTCACCGAGGGGTCAGTGGTTCTTTTTCGCTGTGGAATGTTAGAAGTCCGCCATCAGCTACGTTTTCATGTCTGGGCTTTGAAGAGATTCGCAAGACCTCGTGCACAGGATGCTGTCCAACAGCTCCCACAGCTGGAGTGAGGCCGCCATGGGCTTCGAAATGTGGCAGACTGCAGAGCTTTGCAGTGCCGGGCGAAGCTGGCATGTACATACTGACGGTGATTGATCTCCACGAAAGCCGAGCAGCTTCAGCGATTTGCTGCAGAGGAGACAAGATACCAACTTGTAGCGACTTGTAGTTTCAGCGGATGTTGGTTCTGAGCCACCGGCCGCTGGTTTTGAGTTTTGACTGGCTTGTACTTTAAGGCCCGAGAGCCGCAACGCTCCCACAGCTCGGCTTCTCAGGCATTTTTCCAGACAAGTGGTCATGTCGACCACTACACGGAGTGTGTCACGGGTCTCCGAAGACGAAGATATAGGTCCCCGAATCCACGGACCACCTGCTGAGATACGTCTGCAGGGACCCATGGAATGACTGCGCACTTTATCAGCCACGAGTCGCTCTACCCGACTCTACCTGCATTTTGTGCAGGTCTGAGTAATCGAGGTTCGTGTCGAACAGGGCAGATGCGCCAGCAGTGTGCGGAGCTTGAAGAGCTCCGTCGCAATCATTCGCAATCGTCTTGACCTCGTTGCAGAAATTCTGCGCAGTGTCGGCTTCTGATACTGTATCCAACAGACAATGTGTCGCCGCCATGATCTGCTGCGCTGGCAGCAAGCGAGGGTGCACAGCAGTAAAAACTGCCTGAAGGTGCGGTTTGCACTCGAAACTCTGCAAGAAGGCCAAGGGTCCGACAGAGCCGTTAGCTTTGTGGTCAAGCGGAGCTAGATCACACATGATCATGTGCAGGAGGGTGCTTCATTTGCAAGTTTTTTGACACCTTTACACATGTGTTGACCCTAGCAATCGAATGCAATTTGAGCAGGGGTTGTTCCGCCACAAGAGGCATTGTACCGCTGTCTTAGATGCTTAGGTCAGTTGCAGCCTGCTCTATGTGGCTCCAGCCCCAGCAAAACCAGACGGCACGGGACCAACATAGTGTTTCTTTCTCTCCGTCTCTCTTTGTGCCCTTTGTCGTGCATCACTTGTGTTTAATGTGCATCAGTCAGCCATTCCTGGCCTCCCTTGCCCCAAAGGCTGCGGCGCTTTTCCAGCAAGTGGATGTTGTCAAGCCACGCCACAGCAGGGTCGTGAACTCTGAGCAGCAGCCTCGTTCGTCTGCACATCCTACTTTTCTCACAGGTGGACACCACACGTGGCTGAATGGCCTTACCACAGGCTGTCGCAGCCGGTGCCCGGTGGCCAATGGATCGAACGACACACAACCTAGATACATTCCACACGCATGATTCATTCAAGGTTCCTTTGCACCCTTACAGACATGTAGGTCGCACGCCATCCAGCACGAACTTTAGACTTGAGCCAGTCCTGATGCAGTAGTTTTGCCGCCATGCTGCGGTTGCTCTGCACTGCACGATCCCGGGCGAGGTTGCAGAAGGCTGGCACGTCTGATAGCACCAAACTCGTGCAGATCAGGCGGTGTAATCGGTGAAGCTTTCCGTCGTGACAGTCCTTCTCTGTGCGAAGCTGTTGAGAGCACGGTGTCATGCTTGCTCATTTCATGTTGGAACTTTTCGGCTCTTCAGCTTTCCGTCAAGTTTTTTCTTCTTTAGGCGGCCCACGAAAGTGAGAGCCAGGAATGCCGAACCTCGTTGTACAGACCGTTGACTTGATCATTCAGTTGGGCAGCGCTTTGCTCTTGGGATTCCTGGCATTCCGCTTGGGGTGGGTGACTGAAAAGCAAGGCCTGGCTTTTCTAACCGGGCGAATCGGCCTCCCACTGCTTGCCTTTAAGGCAGTGGCAACTGCAGACCTAGATGACATGGAGCCGGGAGTTATTCTCAGCTGCACTATCGGCAAGTTGTTTGTGTATGTGCTGGCTTGTGGAGCAAGTTGGATTGGCTGCCGAAAAGAGTCACGAGACAAGGCGCTAATTTCTGCTGCGATTTTCAGTTTTCATGTGACCGCAGCCAATGACTTCGTTTTCGGTTTTCCAATTATCCAGGCCTTCTATCCGGACAAGGGGGTCACAAATTTGGTTGCCAACGTCGTCGTCCAAAATGTATTTTTCCAAGTATGCAGCTTGTCAATGCTTGGTGTTGGTGCTGCTCAGCAGCGACAGAGCGAGGCCTCGTTCACCGCTCCAGGCCCTGCACATGCACACTCCAATCGGAGGCAGTGTGGTCGAATATTGAAGCAATTGGCACAGGACCCACTCTTGTGCGCTATCGGCTTCGCAGTGATCTACAAGGCTACGGCCAGGTTGATTGCACCACAGGCCCCAGGATCGTCCATCGTCCCAATTCCACTCGGCGAATTAATAGATTTCTTCACAAAACCGTTTTCTACGACGGCGCTGATGCTGACGGGGGCAAATCTAGCAACTGCCCTTGACAGGACGGAAGGACATAAGCCACAGGGTGGCAGCATGTACCTGCTTGGCGTTCCCATCGCCTTGGTGATAGCCAAAAACATAATCTGCCCGTACGTGACTCTTGCAGCATCCGAACTCATTCTGCCGGGGGGTGGGAACAACAAGTGGCACAATTTTGCCTTCCTGTACGGCTCCATCCCCACTTCATCAGCGCCGATGCTCGTGGCAATGCGAGTTGGTCAGCATATCGAAGTAGTTGCAGCAGCTGTGTCAATTGGCATCATGGTTGCGATTCCTATGCTCGTAGCCTCCGCTGTGCTTCTTGAAAGTGATACAGTTGAGGGCTCACGTGTGGAGACTGAGCTGTACAACAGCGAGGTCACGGCACTTGTGGTGTCTCTTGCCACGACAGCAGCATCGCTGCTGCTGTTCCAACTTCATGACAAGACATCCACATGGCGGCAGTTTCCACATGTCATCCTGCCGTGCTATGCTATGGCCTGCTTCGTGCATGCCGGAGCCAACCTGTTCACTGCATTAGCTTTACCAGTGTGCGACCTAAACTCTGCCCGGATCATGGCCTACTGCGAGATACAAAGCTACATTATGGTAGCATCCATGGCAATTTGCAGCCTTGAGAACTTTCGGTCGATGAGGCTTGCCAAGTACTTGCTGTGGTTTGCCATTTTGGCACCTCTGCCGTGCTGTCTCTGGGTACCCACGCCAACCATCAACAAAAGCTGCATCCTTGGAGTGGGTGAGTCCAGTGCCTTTAACTTGACAGTCAGTGCTGTAAACTTCCTTGTGCTTTCAGCATTGCTTAGTGCAGGGGTGTTCTTTCGCAGAAGGGATCCCGGTACTTCAGACACTCGGCTAGATACTTTCCAGACTGACGCCGGCCTGGAAGTGCCGCTATCTCCGGAGTCCCCTCCACCAGAGTCGCCAGTGGACGCGAACACTTTGGTGGAATTTGAGCCAGACTCCCCCGTTTGCTACGACCACCGAAGTCCGTCCGCCCGCCGAGCAGACTTCGGGGACAGCACCCTCCAGGATGTGGCGGCGAGTGCGACTGATGTGGCGATGAGACCATTGCCGAGCTCTTTCGTGGCACGGATGTCCAGCTTCCCGAGGCAGAGCACTTTGGAATCTGTACGAAGCATGCCTGGGAGCTTGGACAATGGCAACCTGAAGTTTGCAGTGCTCGTGATTGCTTCTAAAGCACTAATGGTGTTGGCCATATCTACAGTTGTGCGATCCGTTCTGCTCATCCAGAGGCACATGCACCAGGACCTGCACCAACCGTGGGTGGGAGAATCCTTAGCATAAAGGGCCAGTATTGAGCCTGTAAGATACTGTAAGCGCTCCGTGAGGACCTTGAATCCTCGTTAGTGCTCGCGCTGCTCGTGGAGCTGTTGTTCGAACACACCGAGGGGTTCTTCCTGCTTTTGGTGATCCTCTGCTTTTTCGACACATCATGCTCGAAGATGGCACGGAAATTGCGGCATCGACGCCAGATCACTTTGGCCCGGCTGCCCATCCGGAGTCGTCAAGTCTCCGAAGTCGTTCCTAGGTGAATGCCGCATCTGCGCGAATTGCTTCATGTGTTTCACTGAAAGAAAAGCAGCTGCTGCCGTTTTCGCTTGTCATCGCTTGCCCATGGGTCTGCACGATACGGTGGATGTGCTTCGTAAAGAAGATTGAGCCACAAGGCCACGAGGCCCCAATAGTAAGCAATGCAGCAATGCAGCACGTCATCAGGACGAGGAAGCTACCTAGGAGGACATCAACAGCAGCAGTGCCCCACCCGAAAGGCAATGCATGTAGTTCTTGGTCACAAACAGGCATTGTCCGCGTTGCGAGAGTCCAAACGAGGGCTTAGACATTCCATCTCTCCCTCTCTCTCCCTCTCTCTCCCTCTCTCCCTCCCTGCATTTCGAGATCTGATTGAAAAGTTATGCAGGTTGTGTGGTGCAGCGATCCTCGGAGCTCTCAAAGCTGGAGCCAGAGGGTGGCCCGGAGCGCTTACGCCTCAGTCTCGGAGGTGGGCCGAGCGATGCAGCTACTGGCTGAAAGGGGGCTTCAGCCAAATGATTGCAGGCGCCGGCCGAGACTTTGAAACCTTCAGAAGGTTCAGAGGAGGCCATGCGAAGCACGCAGTGTGAAGCTTGCAGCAGATCTGCTGACTTTGCTTGTCTTTGAGGCGGTATCGGTGTGCTTTTCTAGGTTGGCATAATCCGACAGGTTGACATCCCCCCAGAAGTGCTGGAGCTTTTCGACACCCTGCGTGGCGAAGCCATACGGCGCTTCTTGACATGCATTCAGAATGCAAGCATCGGCAACCTAGCTTCGGCAAGAAGAAGCACATGCCGAGGCTTGGATGATTTTCAACCTATTCATTTGTTTTCTCTCTGTTGGGCCTATTCCACAGCTCCTCGGCCAAGAGCAAAAGCCGACGGCGTCTGAGTCTGAGATCTCTGAGTCATCATCGTAGGTGAATCTGAGGCTCGCCTGCTGGATGACGACATGCGCTGCCAGGTCCTGTCGAAGCCAGAGCTGTCAGAGAGTGCCCTTTTCTTGACATTTTTGGCAGGTGACGCGCGCAGCCCTGCGTTTGGGCAGGAGTCGCGATGCGGAGAAGAGCCAGGAGGCGACAGCGAAGTTTAAATCCCGCCACGGGCAAGAAGGCAGACTTTTCCAGCCAAGGCCAGTGGAGGCCTGGAGGTGGCCGAGCCGAAAACTGGTTTGGAGAGCCCGTGCATCCTGAAGGAAGCGTGCACATTGCATTCAGAGTGCGAGTCCGAGTGACAGCCTTTCTCCCTTGCAGGAAGGTGAGCATTGGATGGCCCTCTTCAAGCCAGCACATTGGCAGGTCTCCGTGGATGCCAAGGAGGCCTAGAGAGAGAATCCCAGGGGTTAGACTGGCGTTCAGGACGAGAGGTCTGCGCACTTCTCATGTCTGCAGGCAACGAAAGCGGCATCAGCCACACCTTTCGAGGATGACGACGAGGGCGACGAAGAGCCGGCTGAAAGGCCGCGAGTCCAGGCCGACAATATCCGACTGCCTGGGAGCATCTGGGAGCTGTGCGAAAGAGAGGCGTCGCAAAGCTTGACCGCAGGCTTGGATCCAGAAGCACATGTCGCAAAGGTATCCGCTCCTGGAAGCAGCGAGAGTTTCAGAATGACCAAGAGTCTTCATGGCAAATCGGAGGGCCGTTCAGTCCCGCTGCAGCTCAGGATTTGCACGGATCCTCAAGAGGCTTATGGCCTCTTGCCTCGTGGTGGCAATGTCAGAGTACTCAGACCGGCGTTTTTCGTCTGTTTCTCGACTTCGGGAAGTTCGGAGGCATCGACTGGATGCACAGACCAGCGGCGTGCTGGTCTGCGCGAAGAGCTATGTTGGCCGCGGCCACAGCATCTCCAAGGCAGTGCAGGTGTAGTAGACTGAGCAGTGGAAGAGCATTTATAGGGTTGCCTTCGCTCTCAGGTGCGTATTGGTTGCGACTGCAGTGGTGCCAATACTCCGTGGACAAGGAGCCCAGGACCCAGCCTGTCTTCAGATGCAGAGGACGTGCCTGTCTATGCCTCGGCATTCGAGGTATGTTTGCATTGTTCATGGATGGGTCGACCATGCAGTGCGCGAGATCCACAAGCGTATTCGTCGCTCAGCTTGAGAGGCAAGCCGCCAGTCACACGAGGTCACATGTTTCTGGTCACAGTGTGTGTCTTGCAGCTTCGGGACCTCTGGCTTCGGACGCACGCTGGGGTATGCCAGATTTTGCCGCAGTTTTGGCTCGCGCACCGATGTGCGCTTCGCCTCGTGGTCGCCATGGCCGGCAAGCCGCAGGCATTGGAGAGAGAGAGGAGAGAGGGAGGCTTTTGAAGGCGTTTGAGAATCTTCTGTCGAGGTGAGCCTGGCCTTGGTGGGGCCCACGGGATGCGGGAAGACCACGCTGCTGGCGCGGCTCTGCTCCGAGCTCGGTGCCTTTCCCGCGGAGGAGCACCAGCAGTGCCAGGCCGGGGCCCCGAGGGCCGAACCCGCAGAGAACTGAGTCGTGGTTTCCTAGCCTGGAATACGGGTATGTCGTGCACAGGAGGGGACCGGGATCGCCAAAGTGCACGTACATGCGATTGCTCCTCCTTTCCGGCAGGACTTGGCTTGGGAGCTGGGACGCCCATCCCACCGGCATGGTTGGATGCTTGACCGCCTGCCTTGTGAGAGCAGCTCTGCTGCAACTGGCTCCTTCCGTGCTCTTAGCGCAGTCCTGCCTGGGCCTGGGAGGAGAGGAGGGCACGACCGTGATGCCAACCCTCCAGATGTTCAAATCGCAATCTTGCGTATACTCCGCTTTCGACACCCCTGGCAGAGAGGACTGTTCTGCGAACGTTGCGAGACTTTCTAATGCAGATGACAGACCTGCCCGCAGGAATTTGTTAGCAATTTTCTCAGCATCACGTCTTTGGGTGATGCCGCGGTGATGGTGGTGTCAGCTACCTGGCGGCAGACGCCTTGGATGCGAACTTCATAGACACGGTGCTTTTTTGCACTAGGCCGCAAGCGGCGAGTGGGAGATGGCCGTGGAAAGCGGAAGGGCCAGAGAGCTGGCTCTGGATTGTTTCACAATGGGCATCAAGACGCTCGGCTCGGCTCAGTGAGGGTCTTCCCTAAGTCGCTCTCGGCCAGAGGCATTCGTCAAAGTACTGTTAGCTGAGGCATGTCCTAGTTTGGGTCACAAAGATGGACGATTTTACCGTGCAGTTCGAAGCTGCGAGATTCGAAGAGATCAAAAAGGCAGTGACAGCCTACTTGAAAGATGTGGGGTACAAACAGAAGGACGGCATTGCGTGAGCTTTGTGCTGCAGTGTTGGCGAAGGCTGTAGCACCGAGAAAACACGACTGCCGCAGGATGTGCCAGTGATCCCGGTCGCAGGCCTCTCAGGTGAGAATTTGCTCAGCAAGTCAGCCGAGATGCCTTGGTACGCCGGTCACACTGCCATCGAGTCGCTTGATGCCCTCGGCAGCATGAACAGGCCTGCCGAGACCCGGCTCAGAACATGTGTGATTATGGCATATTAGGGTACGCTTCTTTATTTTCGCAGAGCTGTGTGGATGCAGCTGAGGAGAAGCCATTGAGACTACCTGTGCTGAAAGTCCATGACCAGCCTAAGGCTGGCACCGTGGTTGTAGGACGCATAGAGACGGGCTCAATTCGAATAGGAATCAAGGTGATTTTCTCACCCAGCGGCCTTGTTTCAGAGGTCCGATCGATTTACAAAGCCGGTGAACCGGTGAATGACGCCAGGGAAGGCGATATTGTGAGCGTAGGTCTGGGTTCCGGTGACGAGTCTGAACAGCTGCGGCCCTCGGACATCCGAAGGGGCATGGTTATCTCAGGCAGTACAGATCCAGCTGCTGATGCAGAAACCTTCCTGGCGCAGGTGGTTGTTCTCAACCATCCTGGGGTGATCCGCGCGGGATACTGCCCTGCAATTGCCGTGCACACAGCACAGGTTCCCTGCGAGTTCGAGGAGCTACTGAGCAAAGTGGACAGGAAGACGGGCAAAGATGCTGAGAACAACCCGACCAGTGCCAAGACTGGCGACGTTGTCACAGTGAAGATGCGCCCTCGAGCACTTGTTTGTGTGGAGACATTCAGTGCCTACCCTCCGCTCGGCCGGTTCGCGATCCGCGATCACGGTCGAACAGTTGGAGTGGGAGTTATCAAGGAGGTCAACAAAAGACCTGTGCCAAAACCGAGGAGTCATAATCAGTATTTTGATCCGTCTGACGATACGTGACAGATCCCAGTACCGCGCCAGACGCACAAAAATTGTCAATGGGAAGCGCGCCCTCTTGGTGCTTGTGGCAGGCCAGCGAGCTTGGTTGCGTTGTCTTGGCACTCATCTATCCAAGGAGTTGAGAAGCGGAAGGCGCCGAATTCGCGAAGAACCATCTCTACGCACTGCACTGTCGGCAGCAACGGCAAGCCTTCATTCACGGCTGCTTTGCTTCAAACGGTTGTAGTTGGACCCGTCGCTCGTATCTCTTCGAAACAGTTGTGTGTAGCTGCACTGCAGGTTGCAGGCGGAGTAGCAGAGTTCTGTAGAGCTTTGTAAGGAGCTTCTTACTCTGGCACACCTGGAGCGACCTGGTGCGCCAGAGGACACCCCGGTTCGGCCTGCGGTGCCAGCATTTCCTGTGCTGTTCTGAGGAGCGCTATAGCCTTGTGGCATTGAAGCTCCACACCGGACGTACTCACCAGATACGCGCCCCAGCTATGAATCGCCCGGTGTCCAAAGCAGCATGTTCACCTCAGTGTTCTCTGACCCTAGGTGTGCATATGCAATCTGTCGGCCACCCGTTGATAACTGATGCTCGGCATCCCATGTGAAGTGCTGAGACGTGAGACTTGTCAGACGTGCGGAGCATCGCGGAGACGCCGAGGATGCCAAGTACGCAGAGGACAGGCTGAACGAAGACAAGACCTGGTGCCCTCGGAATTTCCTTCACACCTACCGCTTAGCGCTGCCTGGTGAAAAATGGGCTTTAAAACCGGCACAGGCCCCTTTCGCTCCCAGCCTTGCTTTGTGCACTTCAGGTTCCGGGACGTGCCCAGCGAGGAAGATCTTGAATCCTCCGGCTACGGCCCCGTGCAGGACATCTCATTGTGCCATGTCAGGTTTAAAGTGCTCAACACTAAACCGGAGCAGATTGAAACGGCAGATGGTAGACTGCAGCCGGCAAGCAGCAGAAGCAATGACTAAACGGACCAAGTCTTCCCATGGAGTGATGGAGGGTGCAGTTGGTGCAGAGCATAACACTGTCCCTCGCACTGGACCTTTTCAGTTCCTTTGCTTGAGCACCAAGACGGACACATGGCTGCTTGCAAAGTGTGGTCCAGTTCATGTCCCTGTTGCCTATGCGCTTTCCCCTTTCATCTCGGCAGGAGCTGATTTCCCCGCTCCCGTCAGATTTGAGGGAAGCACTGGCTCTTCTGAAGCCAGTAGATGCGGCATCGCAGCCGAATTACGAGGCCAACGCATGTAGACACTCCGGGACGACTGTATCATGGCTGCGCCAGGACTGGCTCAGCGGAGATGCTGGGCGACTCCGGTCCTTCGAGCGGCTAGAATCGCTAGAAGCTTCAGAATGACATCAGCACCTGCAAAAAATGCATCGCGTTTTCCTGCTTGCAGCATCACGCATTGCCGAGACTCTCTCACATTGCCCGAGCAAGAGGCGATATCTGGTGGCGCAGGGCTTCAAGGTGTGGCGGCATCGTGAAATCTTCATCGTCTCTTCTATGCCATGTTCCGAACATCTGCAGCTTGCATCCGATGGAGCAAGGGCCCGGCCGCACCATGCTTTGCGACGCTCCGGGCCGCAGTGCAGCGCGCACAAGAACATTGGCCACAGCCACACCCTCGACCTCGTGCAGAGCCGCTAACATCTAACAGCGATCTGTTGGTGCAGGATTGAGATCTGTTCCTGCAGGCCCGCCGGCACCTGGGAAGGCGAGGCACCTCTCTGGGTGGTGCAGCCGCCAGAATCCCGGCCACGGCAGGGTCGCGTCTGCGCAAGGTTTGAAAGCAATGTCTGGAGGTCTGATTTAGAAGGAGCTGCCGAATTCCTTTCATCGGTGCGTGGAATGGCAAGGTCGCTGTGCAGGACCGGGTTGAATCCGCAAGGAGTGGTTAGTGACGGTTAGTCTTGTTCTTGAGTCCAAGGCGACAGACCGAGGCCCTGCAGGCCGTGATGGACCGAGCCGAGCAGATCGTGAGTCGGGGGCTTCGCTTGCTGTGCTGAACTAGAGTCTTTTCTGGCACGAAAAGTTCTTTGTAGATGTCTTTGAGCTCAATGTCTTGGAGGAGAGGGGCGCTTGGAGTCCCGGCCCAAGAAGCGCCGCCGGCCCCGCGACCGCCGCGACGAGCGTCCAGGTGGGCGCTGCTTCCCTGACGTGTCTGACATGCCCGCTCATATGCAATGCAGACTTCTCGGCGAGGCTCCGCGGCGGGCGATGCTCACGCAGTGTGTCCGAGGAAGAAAAGGGTCGTGGCAGTCACCGGCAAACACATGTAAATCACACTGGCTGTGAAGGGTTTGCATCACAACGATCGCGGGCTGCCCAAAACCAGGCTCAAGCTTGTCGAAATTCAAGGCCGGAGCATGCAGATCCACACTGCTAAGTTCGGCTTTCCCTGTAGCCCTTTTTTTCCTAGTGTTAGTAGGATGTAAGCCAAGATTTAAAGGCATCTGCAGCATCTCGAGGAAAGCGGAGCCGTCGTGACTTCCGAGCTGCCATGGCCGAGGATGCTCGAAGCTTCGAGGCGGTCTGACGGATCTCGGGGTCCCCGCATTTCTATGCCCTGCTTGGCCAGATTTTCCTGCGTTCAGAGCTGGATGCTCTACAGACCAGGCATGGCCGCAGCAGCTAGCATGACTCAAGCCAGAACTCGGCTGAGGATGAAGCGACTCGGCAGGTTACTGGCAAAGTTCTCTACAACACGGAGAGCGATTGAAATTGACCCGGCGAAGGCACTGCCAAGTTCCTTTGCGTCCTACCTGTTTCAGAGACTTCGGTTTTGATGTGCTTGGATCACCTGAGGCCCCTGGCTGGCTGGGTCCATCAGAGGCCCAAACATGGCGAGTTGCAAAGGTGTCTTTTGCTGCGACTTTCCGCTTTGAGGTCTGCGGTCGCAGTTATGAAGTCGCGGAGCAAAATGGAGAATCGGTTGAAGAGCTGCAGCCACAGGCGCCCGGTGCATGGCACAGTCTGAGCCGAGCGGGAGCGGGGAGGATTTCTTGATAGACATCGCCTGGCCAGGGGGGAATTCGGCTGCAGCATGAGAGCACGCCTCTTGCGGAGGCGATGGGTCAGGCAGGGATAAGTTTGCCGCCAAGCTCCAGCCGGCACAAACGGCGGAAGACGGTAGCGAGTACCAAGACTCCTGAAGAAGACTGCATGGCCAGGTCATGCCAGATGAGACAGCACTGTTTCGCACTAGTCAGCTCCTCGCAAGCTCCGCGGCATGCAACTTAGGATATGGGCAAGGCTGGAGGAAAGCTGGGCTGAGCGCTGGGAGGTGTCTTCCGTCCTTCCCTCCCCCCAGCTCCGTGCTTGCTCCGTCCTGCTTCCAAGAATCTCAGGTTTAAAAACATATGACTGCCTCAGCCTGAGCTTTCCAGAGATTGCGCTGGATTCAAGCATGTTCAAGCGTGAGCGCCGAGGCCTTGAGGGCGATGGCCACCAGTCTGAATCCGGATCTCAAGTGTTTTTATCACCGACATGTTTCCTAAGCTGGCATCTGGAATGCAGCTAAGCTAAGGCGACGCGGACTTCTGTAGCTGAGCAGCATGCAGTCCGGACAGTCTTGCAACGTGAATGGGATATCTCAGACGCACGTAAAGTGGTTAAGCCAGTCAAGACAACGCCGAGGCACGCAAATGGCGCAGGCCGATGTCGAAAGAGAGTCCTTATGGTCTTAGGCAGAGCACGCCCTAAGCAAGCACGCCTCAGGGTATGGTGCAACTGCAACCGTATTACCGCATGTGCCGAACGGGTTGTTGCTTTGCTTCCAGGAGACGGCAAGCTGCGGAAGCTGCCCGGAAGACGATGTCGTTCAGAATCCCAAAGCTCTGGTCTCGTGGGTCATCCGGCAAGCAGGGGGAGTCCAGCCTTGGGCTTTGTTCCAACCCTTTCTAAGAAGGAGGCAGAGTTTTTTTCGTCATTGTGCTTAGGAACATCGTTCTGTTGAGATTGGGGCAGCAGTTTCTACTTTCGGGGCTTGGATCGGTTCCCCAATCATTGTTCGCAGCAGTGCTGCGGCCTTTGTTTAAGATGCTCCACTCGTTGCTGGCTATTATCGGGTTACATATAGGGCTATAAAAATCGCATCTTCCTTTGCCTGTCACGGGTGAATGCCTCGACCTGGACAGGCCTTGTTTTTGCGGCGAGCAGCCATTGGGTGTGGCATTTTTTGTGGTTGTTGGTGTCGGGTTCAAGCACGTGCTTGAGTTGAGAATGGCTTTCGCATGGCACTGTCGATTTCTGAGTTGGACCTATCGCCTGAACCCGGTGCCTGCTTCAGCGAGTGTGCGACCCGAATATTGAAGCCTACGTGAGCCTCGGGCAACACAGCGGAATAGCCATTCCCATCTCAGGCGATGCTTTTGGACCAAATGGGCATGTACTACGACCTGAACTTTGGGGTCGCGCTGGCCAGCAACAGCATCTTGTGTCTGGGCTCCGTAAGGTCCCGCAAAAGAACAGCAGAGGCAGCACCACTAGCACCATAATCACCTGAAAGATGATGATGCAGAGAGTCCCATGCTGAGCAGCTGCGTAAGGCAGACGAAGCCCAGGGCTGAGAGCGAATTGGACATGAACATCCGGCCTTTGCCTCAGCAAGTGGTGTTTTTGTTCCTGCTTCTGTTCCAGCTAAAACAAGACGTGCTTGTCGTTGCTTGTCGGCCCCAGAGCGGCTCAAGACTCAGCAGAGCGTACGACTAGCACTGGCAGCTGAGACAACTTCTGCATCTCAATTCTACTGCTACATGCGGCCAAAGCTTTGCACCCATCCCATGTTAACTGCTAGAGTGCTAGAGCCAATCGCTGACAGCGTTGTAGATTTCGGCGAATAGGCCTTCTGCTCCAGACAGCCGGGAAGTGGCAACAATGCGTCCAAGCAAAGATCCCGCAATGATGCGCGTGGGAGTGAACCTGGGATCTGCGGAAGAGGAGGAGAAGGCGGCCAAGGTTGCAGTCACCATGCATGAAACGATGGTGCGGAGCTTGAACCTGGTGCGGCTCGCAACTTGGTCTGCAGTGACTTCTCCAGATAAGTTTGCGGGAAGGGCGATCCATGTCAAGCACAAGAGCCGACAGACATGTCAGACACGAACCCTTCTGCGAGACAGGTGATCTTGGGCTCCCCGGTGGTTGTTCAAAGCTGTTTCATACACTCGGTCGACCTCCCCAGCTGGCTTTTTCGACTTTTCGACCCTTGGCTAGGTGTTCATCTTCCGCGCAACCGCGATCTTTTGCCGTGAAACAGTTAACTAGTTGTCTGGGAAAGCAGCCCAAAGAGTCCCCAACGATAGAGGCGATCTATGCTGTGGTTGGTGTCGTTGGCACCCTAGTCGCTCCCGAAGCTCAGATGCAGCCTGGAAGTGACTGAGAAGTTGGACCAGGATGGTCTTGGAGACGGTTTTGCCCCTTGCATCTCAGGAGCAAGCTTTCTACGCTCTCGGCTTGAAGGAGCTCCGATGGGCTTTCCTTCGTCTGCAACTCGATTACAGCAGCAAAGTGATATGACCTGCTTTTCCCCAGCTGTACGCGATGCTCGGACCCCCATTGTAGACTTTTTGCTGCATTCAGTGGCAGACAGGCTCTAGAGCGAAGTCAAAGTTCAGCCAGAGAAATGCCAATTGCGAAGGTATCCCGAGGCTGCTTCCTGGAACGGGAATCACCTCCCAGACGGTGATTCGTGCTCCAAGTCGCTGCTTGGAGGTGGGGACTTGCAGCATTGGAAATTTGTCTCGCCTCTGGCCGCAGGTGATGATGCTCTGGGAGAGCTGGGTCGTGCCAGCGTTTTGGTGAAGTGGAGCGGCAGTGAGAAGTTCCTGATGTTGGACTCTCAGGGCTGGGCGATTCCCGGTCCGAAGTCTCTGGCCACTGTAGTTGCCCTGCAGCCCGTTTACATCAAGGGCCAGCAGCTGGCCGACACATATACGCTTCAGCTCCGCTCAAAGAGCTCGAAGTGGGATGACCACTGGCTTGCATGCACACCTGTGAATCATTTGCGCGTTGGAGGTTGGCTTCGGGCATTCCGTTCCCAGCAGGAAGCATGCCCCTTTAAGCTTGTACAAGACAGCTCCTGCCCAATGGGCACGTGCAAGATGCTAAGCACATGGCCGACGCCGCCGCAGCAGGAACCTATCTTCACCTTGGCCAAGGATGGGGGCTGCATGCCAGCTGGGTTTTACCTCGTTGATCAACTCCATGGCGGTCGAAGCTACGTCGGCCAAGCTCCGGATGTTGAAGCCTCCCATTTCGAGCTGATCCTGGCCGGCGAGTGAGACGTAGCAGGCAACGGCCCCGCACCGCAACAGAAAAAAGCGGAGAAGAGTTCTCAGGTTCACAAGGACAGCCCGAGTACTCAGCTTGCCGAGGTCGGCCTGGACGACGCCACTGAGCAAGAAGGGGTCCATGGCCACTCAGCGGTCCTGGAGACTTCTGTTTTGGCACCATCAACTTTCCGCAAATTCCTGAGCAAATCTGACTGCTTGATTTTATGAGGTTCTCAAGCAGGTGTCTGCGAAGCACACTCTCTCCGTGTCTTGAAGCAGATGATAGAGAGAGAGCGAGAGAGCAGAGTCGACTGCGGCAGGGAAGGATTTGCGTGTGCTTGGATTTTCAGGCTACCCAGGAGGAAGACGATGATCAGAACCGGACCGGCATGTCAACCAGCAGAGGTAGAGGTCTGGGCCAGTCGATTTCTCTGCAGCCTGATCTCTTTGCCCGAGCAAGAAACGGCACTGGTAGGCTGTTTGGATCGGCTCGTCTTGCACCCCTACAAAGCCGGACGTGTATCCTGGGGATTGCTCACGCTCATAGCTGCTAGGATGCGTCTTGAGTTTCAAGTGTCGGGCTGATGTTCGAGGATTTGGCTGTACCGTGACTGCGGAGCTTGCCATGCATACTGTTATCACTTTTGATGAAGAGTGCCTGAGGTTGTAGCATGGGAGGCAGTGGCAATGCCATTATTGCTGTTTGACCTTGGTGACTTGAGCGTCGCGTTGAGTAGCGGCCTGCCTGCACCACACACCAGTGCCATGGCTCTCTGTCTGGAGGTCGCATCAATTCTCGTGTGTGCTTCCGAATGATCTGAATCTGAGGTATCACCAGTGCAATGCTGGCCTTCTGGATTGCCCGGTGCTCACTTGTTACTGAAGCTTCCTGAAGCGCCTTCTTTCCGGCCCCGCTCAATTTGGGGAAGCCTCTTCCAGCAGCCAAGGTGGACATCTGCATCAACTGCATCACTGGCGTCGACCGGGGAGGCCTACATAGAGCAGCCTCAGTGGCTGAGTATTAGTGTAGCCGAGGGTTCAGAGAGCGAGCCGCTTTTCTCGCAGCTAGCAGCGGCTACATAGTAATCCCATGAGATCCCTGGAAGTCCACACTCTCCAGGTGTGATTGATTTGAACCTCAAAACCGCATTCCGAGAGTCGCTGGCCTCAGACAGATTCAGCATCTGCAGAAGCTGACCAATCACCAAGGGCAATTTGATAATCTCGTGTTAAAGCTCAGGTACGCAACATCCTGGATGATTCCCGACCTAATGCCGCCTTGCAGCAGTTCTCGCTTAAAGCGGCAAATCGCCTTGAAAGGCGACGCGTAGTGAAGGTCACAGAACACCGTGGCCTGCTCGGAAATCTTGCCTGAGGATTGTGGCTCTCGACGTCGTGGTGCTAGTAGCCGTTTCAGAAGACTCAGGCGCACCTTTGTAAAGAGCAGAATGCGGCGACTAGTTTTTTCTGCAAAACATGCGATGCAGGGGAGACACCCACTTCTGCCGGCAGTCAGGGAATGAGGCGCGGCTTGGAGTACGCTGTGACAAGCCTGGGGTACTTATTGGGTCGCTCGGGAAGGGCGAAGCGTAGTCTGTAGAGCATGGGCTGCATGAAGAGGCTTGCACGGGCTTTGCGGCTTCTGCGTCTGATCCGGTTGCTGCGAGCCCCACAGCTGCACCAGCATGACACGTACAATCTCAGTATTTTTCAGGATGTCGCAGTATCAGCGCATCACGGCTGACAGAAGTGCAATCTCAGATTTACAAAGCATCCTCGGCGGCCAATTTCCTGGTGGACTACATTCGATCCCCCTCCTTGCTGATCGCCACTCGAATCCTTATGATTGGAAGCTCGTTGCCTCCAAATGCTGTATCAATTCGGGAGTGAAAGTTGGAAGCAATTCCGAGGCTTCGAAAATCGCATGGAGCCTTGGCTGTGAGCTCCAACTGCGTGGATTTCAGTTAAGAGGCAAGTGTGGCCTACGACTGCAATCATTCCTGGCGAGACAGGACTCTGCTGACAATTCTGTTCATCAACCACTATATCGCATGTGGCTGGCTGCTCGTCAAACGCCAGCTGATGTTGTGAGTTGTAACTAAAACGACCAAAACGGAATGCTGATCAGCATTCACGGAAGAATGTGTGCCGTGGTAAGTCGAGCAGTAGGCGCTTCTCGCCGTCAGACAAGTGCTTCCCTTCGGGTCCTGCGTTGAGCTGAAGGTGTGCAATTGCCTATTTCAATGTGGATGCTTTGACGCCGTGGTCCTGGTTCATCTCAAATGCAGGATCAGATCGCCTCCAATCTCAGCTTGGCTTGCTCTGAGTGCTGCAAGGTGGATCTTGGCATCCAACCTGGAGCAAGCAACATTCACAGAATTGCCCCAAGACTGCAAGAGAGGCGCCCACACAAGATTGTCTTGCTTTGCACCCCGCCTAGGTACTTGTCGTCACTTCATTGGAGCCTGACGCAGTGCCTTGGGGCGCACGGATCTGAGCCATGGCAGGTTAGTGCTCTCGCATTCGATCGATCAGGTTTTCACCAGCTACGAACAACATCGCCCCACAGAACGTCCTTGAGCGGAGTGTGGCAGCTTTCGTGACCTGGCCCGAACTTGAGGAATCCATCACGCGCAGGATTCCGTTGCGAGGTCCTGATTCTGCCTTCCTAACACTTGCTGAGGTGGTGATCTTTGCACTTTTGGTTTTCTCCTCTTTCGTGAGCAGCTCCCTGGCTTCCAGCCCCATAGGCCATAGGCCTCTAACTGACCGCGCTGCCTTTGCAAGTAGCAGGGCATGCTTGCGGCCAAGCATGCTGGGACATTGGAGCAAGTGATGTTCCTGAGAATATGCGTGAAGGGCAGTGAAGTTGCGACAAGTACCCCGAGGCACGCAGGGGCCATCAGAGCAAGCATAGTCATAGTCTTAGTTCATTAGCCGTAATCGTAAAGATCGGAGGACACAGGAATGGAGCCTCTGATGCAGCCTAGCTGGAAAGAGAGGTGAGCACTAGGCAATCTCCAGTCATCAAAGGCATCACGAATCACATGAACCAGCTGCGCATCACCAACGCGCGCATGATCGAGGAGGATATGCAGCTGAGGCCGGGGCACTGTCAGTCGCAACACTTTGCCTTATGTTAGCAGTTGGAGGAACTTTTTCGAAAAGCGAATGATCTCCGTGGACTTGAGTGGCCGAATACAACATTTGTTCAAGAAAGGATGCCTGGCAGATATTGCGCGAACCGGCAAGAGCTGGTGAAAATCGGGCTGTGATGAGAGTTCACGCAGATGTAGGTTATTAATGTCGGTAAAGGCAAGCGTTTCTCAACCCAGCCTGAGTTTAACTCACCTCGCATGCTTTGAATACTGATCCCCAGCTTCTGTGTTCACAACGTCATGAAGCCCCAAGAGATGTTCAATGCTCAGGAAGTGGCCTCCACATGAGACGGCATCTTGATTGAACAAGTCCTTTTATGTGGCCGTGAGAGTCTTCCGTGAGTTTCCGCATGACTGCATTGCATATTTGCTGGATCACTGCTTATAACTCGACACAGCCCTCACAATCTGGGCGCTTGTGGCCTAGCTGCCGAGCTGCTTTCCACGGACATACATGTCTTCGCATTGGTCCAAGAGGGAGATTTCGTATCCGATGTCATGCCACGCTGCTATCAGCATTTAGCTTGGATTTGTTTCTTTAACATGGGGAGGTCTTCGATGTGGAGTTGTGGACTTGTGGAATACAGGCTACTTATGTAGGCATCTAGTAGTTGACAGTCTAGTCGACTGTGGTGTCTTCACGTTTCCGCCCGGTTGGTGTGCACCGCAGGGCTTGCAGCACCGCCAATGCATTGCTGAAGTGGTCCAACATGTCATGTGCACTTCGCACTGTAGGTTCTAGCTGCGTGGGCAAGAGATTCATCGCGTTTTCCATTTGCCATCTGCACAAGGCCACACATTGGAGACATTCCGTTTCTCAAGGATGGGACGCGGCATCACAACTTTTTTATGGCGTGAGCATATGATGTACACGGCATTCATGTTTCAAAATTTTATCGCTAACGCGAGGCCGCCTCGGCAACGGTAGTCGAGGCTAGGTTCGGGAGCGAAGGGACAAGCTGCATGAACACCC
>CAJNJA010097652.1:0-19105 GCA_905231915.1 Symbiodinium necroappetens
GGTTTAGAGGTTTAGGGATTAGGGGTTTAGAGTTTACGGCTTCTGGGTTTAGGGCGTAGGGGTTTATGGTATAGCGGCTTCTTGAATAAAGGAGTTGGTTGGGGTTCTTATACCAGGGTTGTGCAGTGTTCGGGCGCAGGGGCTTGGCAATTTGAACAAAGTTAACCCTAAGGGTCCATGTACTCATATAGTATATACATTGGCCCCAAAGTACCTATATAGGGACTACATTAAGGCCAATGTATATACTATATGAGCACATGGACCCTTAGGGTAAGTCTGCGTTCTAAAGCCTCTGGTTTAGGGCTTGAAGATTTTTTGCTTAATCAAGGCTCCTATATACTACTTCCCCCTGCATTCAAGGAGTCTGCGGTCTGTCTTTTGGTCGTTGCTGGCAGCTACAAATACTGTATGTTTTGTCAGGGTTTAGGGGTTTAGGGTTGGGGGTTTCGGGGTTTAGGGGTTCAGGGTTTAGGGTCCTGATCTAGTGATTTCTGGCGCGCAGGAGGAATCAACAGACACTGTAAGCATCCCTCAAGCCCATAGGAGTTTGGTCATCGCAAGGAATCTCAAACTCGACAACAAAGGCACTCCTTTTAGAGTCTGGCAAGGATCGCCCGAAACCCTAAAGCCCGTGTGGCATCCTTATAAACAATCGAAGGCAGGCATCTTTGCATGCGATGACCATGCCATCTACAGCAGTGAACCCGGCGATGTGCGAAGCTCAGGGGGCTGGAGCAGGTTTAGACGGTAATATACGGGCGCTAGTAGTTAATTAGGAAAGGCCTGTGGGGTATATTATCGTCTATGTCTAATAACGAACCCCCAAGGAAGAACGTTAGTAATTATTCAGGCTTCTATATACATTCGGCCCGGCAGAGTGCCGAGTTCCTGATACTATGATGTCCTTGCACAGTTTTCTTGAAAAGGTAGAACCCTAAACCCTAAACCCTTAAACCCCGTGACCTTGAATCCTCAATTTCCAAAGCAGTACGCCAGAAGACCCGAGTGTGACCCTAGACTCCAAACCCCCATAATCCCAATCATTCCCAAAATGGGACTTTCCGCAAATTAGGGTACCTTATTTTGGGGGCCTTCTAATAAGGATCCTACTATTTAGGTTACTATATTAGGGTCCCCTATTTTCGGAAACCCCCAAATCCGAAACCTAATGTTCCTACTTCCTCTGTGAGCCTAGCCGCCTAAAAACCACCAAATCCCAACCGTAAATCTCTGATCGAGCCCGCAGAGGAACCCCTAAAATGACCCAGACAGGATTCCCAAAGCCCTTGAGCAGCACTGTTGGGGGAACCCTTTCAAAATGCTCGGAAATCCCAAAAACCCCAAGCCCCAACTCCAAAACCCTAAACCTTAAGGGTCTATAGGGTTCATCCCCGAACCCCCAACTCCAAAACCCTAAACCTTAATTGTCTAAGTATAGGGTTCATCCTATTGGGGTTTAGGGTTTAGGGTTTATAGGGTTCATCCTAAACCCTATTCCGAGGTTTGGGGCACCCAGATCTCCGTGCGGGCCTCGCTGTTGGAGCGTAGGGTCAGTAGGGTTTTTTCAGGGCAACCGCTTGCGGCTCCGTTCAGGGTTCTGGCGGAGGTTCTGCCACGTCTAACTCTAATGAGCGGCTTTAGGGTTTATGGTTTAGGGTGTAGAGTTATGTAAGCTGTTTCGGCTTCCTGCTGCAAGATTCAGGCAGGCTTCTGTCAAGGTACTTTTCGTCTCGTAGGGCTTAGTTGGTCAAGGCAGTCCTACCTGAGGGATCAGGGACTTTGCAAGCGAGCCAGAATCAGTTAGAGGATCACGGGTGCACTTATTTGGAGGTCCTGTTGGCAGCCGTTTTGGTAACCCACTTGCTAAGTCCCAACTGAGTTTCCATCAGTCGTTGGGTCTTAAATAGGCCCTTTGCAGGTTTTCACAGTTGTCTACATACGATTGCATAGCAATCAACGGCCTCAGGTACTTAGTGTTATTGATTGTTGTTGATTCGCTGCACCTTGTGCCCTACGCGCCGTTCTTTTTTGACGGGCCTCCAAGAAAGCGCAATGCACCTTTTTGTGCTGTTACGGCTCCGCGAAGGAGCAGAAATGGGTTGTAGTCGCTTCCCCCACTTGTTAAACATCCCTCTTATATACTAGTAGCGACACGGAAAACCCACTGAAATCATCCCCGCCTTTCAAAAACCTTGCTATGAATGAATGTTCAGGAGCAAGTGCGGGGGGAGGTGGGTGCGCCGTTTATCAAGGAGAAGGGATTACGAATGGTCTGGGTATCGGTCATGCTATGCCCGCGACACGTCGGGCTTTCATCCTATTTAAACCTCAGCCCGAAATCCCAAACCCTCTATAACCCTCTAAGCCCTTATGAACCCCTGAGAGTCTACGGTTCGCGGTGTCGCCCTCATCGCTGAAGTTGGGGTTCAAGCCTGAGGGCCTTTGTGTCACGAACTCCCGCGATTAGCTGTCGTGTGTGTGTGTACACACACATACAGTACCTACCTACCTACCTACCTACCTTCCTTCCTTCCTACCTATCTAACTATCTATCAATCCGCCTGCCCATATAATATGTGTGTGTGTCGCCGTAAACGATCCCGGTTGTTTAGCCAGGTTTAGCCAAGCCACAAAACCTAAAGCCCGAAACATGAGCCCGGAGCCACTGTATTCTGAACATCCCTACCCCCTCGTCCCTAAGCCCTATAGACCCTAAAGGCCCTAACGCCGAAGTTCTAAACGCAGGTGCTTTGGGGTGTGAATCTTTGGTGCCGGGAGCCCCAGTTGTTTGGTATTCAAGGTGGATTCTGGGTTTAGGGTTTATTGCCTCCACGGTTTAGGGTTTGGGCTTTTTTTTTACATTTTCGGGAGAAGTTGTGAACAAAACCCTGCTTAGGGCTTCAGGGTGGGGGGTTTCGGGTCTGGGGTTGGTGTATCGGATTTCGTTTTTTTGGCCCCGGCGCGTTGCTTTTTTTGACGGACCGGGTTCCCTGCATCCGGGTCCCAGTCCCTACCCACAACCGGAGCATAGAGTGGTTCATAAGGGCGATAAGGGTCCTGCGAAACATATTCCTAGTGTTTTGTGCTTCATATCCACTGAAACATGCCTGATCGCTCCCTTTTGCACTGCTGACGCAGAAACCTAAGACTCGAGTATCTTGTGGTATGACACTTGGGGTTTGGGTTTAGGGGGTAGGGGGGGTATTCGGGATAAGGTTTAGTTCTTGCATTTTCTGAATGCTGTGAAAGCCCAAATCCCTAAACCCTAAACCCCTAAACCCTAAACTCTCCCTAACCACGGCCCTAAACCCTGGAACTCTCAAAGGAACCCCTAAAACCCTAAACCCCTAAACCTTAAACCCTTAATCCCTAACCATAGAACCCTCAAAGGAACCCGTAGACGTACCCTATGAAAGGAACCTCTGGGCCAGCGCTCCATCCTAAACCCAAAACCCTAAACCCTACACCCAGGGTTTAGGGTTTAGGGTCTAGGGTTTAGAGTTTAGGGTTTAGGGTTTAGGGGTTAGGGGTTTAGGGTTAGGGTTTAGGGTTTAGGGCTATGAAGTCCACCGGAGGTGACAAGCAGCCAACTCCTGTCGAGTTCGGCGGCCAGGGGCCTGCCGGCGTGTGGTCAGCAGCCAACACACGGGTGCCTTGGACTGGTTTCCGTAAAGGGTCCCTTCAGGATCCGGGGTTCAGGTAGGGTTTAGGGCCAGGGTTCCTTGGGGTTTAGGATTTAGGGCTCATGGGTTTAGGGTTTAGGATTTGGGGTTTAGGGCTTAGGGTTCAGGGTTTGAACGGTATGGATTTAGGTTCCGCGGTTTAGGGGTGCAGGACCCTCTTGACCCCTGAGTGATCCTCGGAGTTTTGAGGGGACAGCTTTCAGAGAATGAGGGCTTTGCTTCTTCTTTGCACATGTCTGCAACTGATGGCATGAATAGTATACCGCTTGCAGCTTTTCCAAAAACAGCTCGGAAGTTTTATATAGATTCGGAAGCATTAAAACGCGGACGATCTTACATAAACAAAGCCTTCGATACACGACAAACAAACACGTAACTAAACAATCATACAATTGATTTAGAAAAGGCGCATAGATGCATGGATACACAGGACAAGTAAGATATCGGTCGAAGCCCCGTTCCAATTATTTTCAGGCTCCCATATTGCAGGATTGCAGGAGCAACCTCGAAATCCCTAAACTCTAATGCCGAAATCCTATACCCCTAAACCCTAAACCCGAACTCCTACACCCCTCAGCCCTACCCCCGAACTCCTACACCCCTAAAGCCTAAACCCGAAATCCTATACCCCTAAAGCCTAAGCCCGAACTCCTATACCCCTAAACCCTGAGCCCTCATCTCAGCCTTGGACTCCTCTTGCGCTTGGAGGGCCTGAGTAGCTGGGATGAGGTTTAAGGTTTAGGGCTTGGGATTTTGGGTTTGGGTTTGGGGGTTTAGGGGTTTAGGGTTTAGGGGTTTAGGGTTTAGGGGTTCAGGGTTTGGGGGTTTAGGGTTTAGGGTACATTATCCAACCACTATCTTTGATAACTTCAATGGGTCAGGAGTCTTGTGCGAGCCGTCCCCCAAGCCCAGCATCGTCTAAATAATGAGTGCTGGGCGTGGCGTGGAAGTTGGAAGCATCAACTACTTAGGTTTAGAGGTGATACGTTGCGGAATCCCTCAACCCTAAACCCGTAGACTTGTAGATCCAACCTTCTGAGCTTGTTGGGCTCTTTTTCTCCATGCATCTGCTCTGAAGATTGTCGGCTTAAGTTTGTTGTTCCTGAGGCTTAACCCTATTATATTATATATGGATCCCACAGCTCTTCAAGAATGTAGAATCGAACCCTACTCTAATTATCCATTCCCCTCTACTAAACCCGCATAAGATCTTGCATTGCATCCTTCATGGTGTCTCGACAGAGTCTGCCCCCATCTTGCTGATTGACCTCTTGTCTTGCGCAGATGAGTTGGGCAAAGCTGCCCTGCAAGAGCGCTTTGTCTCGACCCTGCCCCACACATGCCACTACGTTGGGTTTCATGGGTAGTTATAAGTGGAGTTATGAGTAGGGTAACTATACTTATAACCCATATTAGGGGACTTATAACCCCACTTATAACTACCCATGAACCTCCAAGTACCTTGGGTTTCATGCCGATCAAACGGAGGCAAGGGGCTTGCTTGGCAGTTCTCCTTGTCTGGGCTTGCCTTCATGCTAGCTGCTGTTGAAGGTGGAATGGGCCCTAAACCCTAAACTCCTGGGCGATGACGGGCGATGCAGCACCGCTGCGAGCATGCCTTCAAGGAAACTTTGTCTGAGGAGTGGAAGCCCTTGGTTCCCTTGCCAGTGGACCCGGAGACCAGTGACTGTGCTCTAAGGAGCCTTTTGGAAACCCTAGTCTAGCTGATACGGCCCCCATATCCAAAGCCCATAAAGCTATTCCTATAGAACCCCAAACCCCTAAACCCTAAACCCCTCTCGATCCCTTTCAACCGAGCCTTTGGAACCCTATCCTTATAGTAGGTCCGTCGCTCATGCCAAGGGCCCAGGCCCGAACCCAACACCCAGAGTGCCCTCCGACTCTGTGACCCTATAAGGCTCTAATTATACTAACGGGGAATAAGGTCTCTACAAGGGTTCCTTTAAAGGGTTCTATAGGGTTTAGGGTTTAAGGCTCCATGTGCTTATACAGTATACTTAGGCTTGAAAGTGCATCGAGGAACTCCTTGAAGGCTTAAGCCGATACCACTTCAGCAGATGGAAGCTTAGAGTGAGCTTTCCTGATATTTTGGGGTTTAGGAACTCCTAAACCCTAAACCCCTAAACCGCTAGACCCTAAGCCCTAAACCCTGAACCCCTGAGCCCTAAACCCTAAACACCCTAACCCCTAAACTGGGGTCGAAGGACTTTCGGGAGTTTGGTCGGGTTTAGCGACTCTGGGATTTAGGGTTTGTTGGTTGTTGGGGCTTTTGTGGTTTAGGGGTTCGAGGTGTCACAGGGTTTGGGGTTTAGGGTTTAGGCTTAGGTAGGATTTATGGCTCATGGTCTACTATGCCCTACACCCTAAACCCTAAATACTACTGTGTAAGAGTTTAAGGTCGAGGAGTTTCGGGGGGTTTATGGGATGCTGAGACTCGACCCCTAAGCAAGGAAAGCCCAGAGAAAGCCTTAACATCCAAAAGCACATCGAGCGTAAACCCACCAAAACCTGCGGTACTTCTAATTCCCAAGCCCCAAGGCCTGAGCCCTTATATCCCTAAACCCCTAAACCCCTAAGCCCTAAACCCTTCTTATAAGCCGTCCTTGGCCAAGGCTTTTGATAGAAGCAAAAAAGCTCTTCAACCCCAACCCCTGAAGCCGCCTGGAATCTCGCAGCCCAGGTTTTCAAAATCATCTGGGCAGCGATCATCAAGGATGGTTCAGTTTAGATTTTAAGGGCTGGGGTTCGTCAGAAAACGAGGTTTTTTGGGGTAAAGGATAAACGTTTTGAATTGAGAGCGCCGGGGCGATAAACATGGAGTTGGAGTTTCAGGGTTGAGAGTAAGCTACAACACCCTATCCAAACCTACACCCCTAAACCCCTAAACTCTGGGGTTTAGGGCTTGAGGGTTTAGGGGTTTAAGGGTTTAGGGTTTACGGGTTTAGGGGTTTAGGCAGTTTAGGGGTTTAGGGTTCAGCCATCATCCGCATCACCCTTCTCAACAGCATCTCTGACGGGGAGTCCCCGCAGGTCTGCAAAACCCCCACCGCGAACTTAAAGCCCTCAAGCTTTAGATCCCTACATCCTACCCTAAACCCTAAATCCTTCAACCCAAGCCCCTAGCTGAGACTCTAAAACCCCATAAGCTCCGGTTTCCTCTGTATAACAGCAAAATCTTGGTTTTTTGTTGCCTAGGGCCGTAAATTAAAATCATCTGTGGGAATTTGATGGTGTAGACCTTTAGTAGAGCACACGGTTCCGCAATTAACATCTTATGAAAAGACCAAGTCTGCATGACCCGACTGTAATACAGCACTACAGTTCCATCGGGAGGCTGGCATCCGATCATTCGCAGTTTGTAGCATCCCGAGGCGTACCTGTTTGGTACGGTTGATGATATAAATCCTGCATTACCCACAATAAGGAATAGACCATAATTCCCATAGTTTAGGGTCCTTAAGGTAGTGCGGGATTTGATTTTAATCAGCAACAGTAGTTTGGAGCTCCGCTGCATTGACCCGGGCTCCAGGACGGACGTTGGAAGAAGCATGATTGGACACCTGGCAGCAGATGAGCGCTGCAGGGTTAATGTATCAGGGGTTTTTAGGGGGGTTTAGGGTTTAGGGGGGTTTTAGTGCTTTTAGGGTGCCTCTCCGTCGGAAGTGACATGGAGCCGCTCAGAGGGAAGCTTATATGGACTATAGCTTTGCTCGTGTACAGAAATGGAGGGTGCGCGCGACTAATGCCTCAGCCCCAAACTCCAACCTGTAACCTAAAGCCTGCAAATACTGAACTTTAAACTCCCTCTACGACCCCAATACTTACCCTAGACCCTAAACCCCAGGCCCTAAACCGTTTTAGGGTTTAGGGTTTAACCTACACACCGAAATCCTTCGCCTAAACCCGTGCAATGGGTAGGTATAGACAAAACAATACGGTTTAGGGTTTAGGGTTTCGGATAAAAACCCTTGATTAAGGACCTGGTGTAGGGTTTAGGAGTTTAGGGTTTAGGGTAAGATACATTGATCAAGGACCCGGTTTAGGGTTTAGGGTTCGCCATCTGTGCACAATCTGTCCAATCCGGCTCTCTACATCTAGTATCAACTACAGCCGTGTCCATGTATCGCGAAACCATCCTCGTTTCAAGTTGGCGCGAGATGTATGCCATATGCGGCTTCGTGGTGCCTGCGGTGCTACCGCTACAGGCTTTAGCAGCATTTGGGTGCGATTTGCGAAGCATCTGCAGCCATAAGGCCCATCAAACTGAACATGAGACCACGATGCAAGTGAAGTTCAGAGGTCAACTCTATCAGCCCTGTCCGATGGGTTCAGCTACCTTGTAGTCAGGACCCCCTTCCCTTCCCCAAAAAAGCAAGAGCAAGACATGACTACGGCTCGGACCTTGCCCGGAACACCCTATATTATGGGGTTTAGGGGTTTATAGGGGTTGAGCGTTTAGTGGTTTAATTAGGAGTTAAACGGCTAGGAATCTAGGATGGTTTAGGGGTTTAAGTTTAGGGCTTAGGGTTTAGGCTATGGAGGCCTTAAGCCGAAAGCCCATGAAGTTATGTTAGATGCCTTAAACGCCATATAACAAAAATGACGAGACCTTGAAATCCTTGTGCGTAAAGCTCTACAGTACACGAACTGCAGTTTCAAGGATTGCAAAGACCGATCCTGACACAGCTGCTCGGCAATTCAGGGCTCTGCAAGAAGTTTAGGCTTCGGGCCTTGGCGGTTTTCGTAGTTCTAGGCGCATCAACCATGACTGTCCTACACGTGGTGGTTTCGTAGTGCTTGTACGTTGTTGCTGCGGTGTTTGCCTTTCGTCTGGGGTTGTGGGTTCCGTGATAGCGTTTAAACGGATTGGGGGATGGTCGGGCCGAGCGTTTGCAAGGAGGTTCAGCAGATGTAGGACATGGAAGGTCCCGTTTGGGTTTCTATACGGGTACTATATGAGTAGTGTCCTTTTTAGCAGGGTGCCGTATTATTTTGGGACCTAAGTGGGGACCCTCATTTAGAGAAGTACCCATCTACTAGTACGGTCGTGAGCTTTTCGAAGAACCTTGAATCTATTCTACTATCGGTACCGCTGATCCTTCTTGTCGCCGCAACCCTTAAGTGCAAACTCCTACAACTCGATAGGACTCTGTACAACCCCACAAGAATCGCATTAAAGAACCTTAATAGAGCCCGCAAGCTAACCATTCTGAGGTCTTCCTTCCGTGGAATTTGAAGGAAGTTCTGAAACAACCACAGTTTGTGGCTGCTCAGAACCTCGGCAGACATGACATATGAATACAGTAATACAGGTTGTACATACTGCATATACTGCAGACTACATATTCTATACTCGTAATGTGAAACTTATGTATGTCGTTTCTCAGGTCCCCGGGTGTTCCGGTATTTCAGATTTGACCTGGTTTGGGGTTTTGGAGTTCGGGGTGTGCTTTGGGGTTTAGGCGTGAAGCTTCCGGGCTGGTCAACAAGGGTCCATGGACCCAAAGAGTATGTACCTTAAGACCATTAAAGTAGTCCCTACGTAGGTACTTTGGTGTCATTGTATATACTAACCACCCTAACCACCCTAACCACCCTACACCCTAAACCCTGCTATGTGAGCACATGGGCCCCACAGGGCATGGTTTTGGGGTGACCAGGATTCGGGGATCAGGGCGCAGTGTGCGAGGTACCAGAGTAGACCTGTTCCACTTTTCTCCCGGGGTGTACGTTGGTCCGAGTTCCGGCCTGAAGTTCGGATTAGGGTTCAGGGCTTGGGGGTTTAGGGTTCAGGGTGTTCGGATAGGCATTTTGTTTGAAATTCGGGTCTCTAGAAAGCAATACATCCTCGAACTTCTAAATTTCCTAAACCGTAACATCCTAAACCCGGGAGTCCAAAAAGCTCGCTTTATCCCATTCGTTCACCCTCTGAGCTTCGGGTCCCCCAACTTACTATCAGACTACCCGGTTGAGGGTTCAAGGCTTAGGGCTGCAATCTCCTATACCCTAGACCCTAAGCCCTAGTTTGGGCTGAGGGATGTTCCGGGTTTCCGGAGTGCGGCGGCCAATGGCTGCTAGCGGCGCAGGGCTTTGGGACCAAATCAACTGAAGCATAAGCATGAATACTTAGTAGAGCTACTTGTTGTAGAGTCAGTAGAGTTCCTTCAAGCCCTATGAGCCATGTTGCTGAATGTCGGCGTGGTGAAGGCCCTACACCCTGAACCCTAAACCCTAAACCCCTAAACCCCTAAACTCCCTAAACCCTTGTTTTACCCGAAACTCTAGGGCCTCGGGACCCAGTCATGCTCTGCAGCCGAGGAACACCACTGCAGGCGCAGCGCTGGGTGAAAGCTAAGTCACTACCCATCGGCTCCATAGACTCCATAGTAGCTCCTTCTTGGGAGCCCTATATTTAGGGCTATATACCCATCGGCTTCTTAGTTCTTTTTTGGGAGTACGATTCTACAAACCTAAACATAAACCACAAAAGCGAAGCTACACTGGAGCCTATCGGTATAGGGGTACATCGAGGTTTAGAGTTTCGACTCTTTAGGAATTCGGCTCACGGCTTTCTGCTTCGAATCTAAGCATTAAGGGTATTCCACGACTGCGCAAGGTCTGAGACGGTTCCAGCCAAATGTGTAGCAGAATATCGGGAATATAGAGACCTCCCAGCCAAATGGGTGATATTTCATATAATGAAACGGGGATCGGAGGAATCAGTTGTAGTTAACATTATCTCCTTATTGTGCCTAGACAGGGGCCGTTCACGGTCCGCCCTAAAAGCTACCGCTACCCTAATTTTTAAAGAAAGCCGTAGAATGAGACTTTAAGAAAGCAAGGGGCCTCCGATATAGGTTGGGGTTTAGGCTTTAGAGCTTTAGGGTTTTAGGGTTTAGGGTTTAGGGTTAGAATATCAAAGAATACAGTCGGAGGGCTCCGCATGGGGACGCCGTTCCCTAAGTTATAGTATCCCACCCAGCGAGTGTCGTTACCAACACCTCATGAAGCCTGGAAAAAGCTGAACCCTGAATCTCCTAGGCCCCAAGGAACCCTCAACCCGAAGCAAGGAAAAGAAGAAACCCTCAACCCTGAAACGCCCTAAAACCCCCTAACCCCCCTTAAGCCCCAAACCCCCCCAAAAAAAAACCCTAACCCCCTTAAGCCCCAAACCCCTAAACCCCAAACAGGCGCTCAAAAGAAGAGCAACATAGCTCCCCAAGAGGCCCGCAACAAAAAAGCAGAAGACTTCAACATAGGAATCAAGTAGGCACCCTAATGGATCCCTTGAAGGAGCCGGAAGAAAGGGTCCCTAAGTTAGAGACTCGATCCCTTTCAGGAACCCTAAGAAAGGGGACCTAAGTTAGATCATCGATCCCTTCAACGAACCCTAAGAAAGGGGGGGCGCTAAGCTAGAGCACTTGGCAAGTAATGCCAGGTGGCTATCTCCAGAACTGCCCCTTCGGCCTTTACGGCGGCATGGAGGCCGACCGCTCTGAAAAAAACTGAGAGCCTGAAGGAAGCCTTGAAAAAGCTCTTATAAGCCTTAAAGTATCGCTCAAGTTGCAGCCCTTAAAGGTCAGAGTGCGAGAAACTATAACTTTAACCCTTGTTCTTTTTTGGTGGGTTGGGTCTGTGTGTCGGGGGGCTTAAGGTTTTAGTGTTCGTTGAAGGGGGACAGGGCGGGTAGCAAAGCTTCAGGGAGGGTAATCTTCTGAAAGCTTTCGCCCCAAGGATCATCTAGAAGACGGCTTTCGGCTCGTTTTGAGCCTTCGGCTCAAGAGGTAAAGAGATAGGGCTTAGGGTTTATAGGGTTTGCTCTCATGTGCTTCATACGCGCGACTCTTGAATCCCAAGCACCCTTTATAAACCCAGAAAGCACAAGAGCCCTAACCCTAAGACTCCAAATAGCCCAAAGTAGGTACTTTTTTGGCCTTTAGACACCAAAGTGGGTACTATTTGTATACTTGGAGTCTTAGGGTAAAGCCCCAAACTTAAACTATAGAAAGCCCCTACACCCCTGGTAAGGCTTCGTTGCGAGGTCAAACCTAAGGGTTCTTTAAAGGTTCGTCGGGTTACGGTGTAGGGTTTCCTGGTGCAGGGTTTAGGGTTAAGGGTTTCCTGGTGCTGCAGTGCAGGGCTTGGCTTTTAGGGTTTAGGGTTTCCTGGTGCAGGATGTAGGGTTTGGGGTTTGCTGGTGCAGGGTCTGGGTTTTTTTGCCTTCGCCTGACGTGGCCTGTGCGCACTAGGTTGAATTGGAGCATTAGGGTTCGCCAGACAGACTTTCAGACTTCTAAGTCAAGGAAACATATGGGCCATGTGGGCAACCACTGTATAGTCACACTGTATTCTCGATAAGGGCGTCAGCATGCCATGAATACTATAAGGGCCCAAATAATTACCAATACTATTTTAGGGGCTCCTGATTATTTATAGTATAATGGGCCCCAACACCCTGTTCTAATTATTACTGCCTCTATTTTAGGGCTTAAGGTTTGGGGCAACCCTAAACCTTTAAACTTTGCCCCCCAGGGTGAGAACCAAAACCTTGAGTCGATCAACCTTAAACACTTCTTTTCGGATTTAGGGTTTGGGGAGCTAAAATCTTAAGTCTTGCATTCTGCCGAAAGGTGGTCTCGAGCAACGCAGTCCGACAAATGAGACACTCGGCTGCTTTTCGGCTTCGTCCTTTCGGACCCAGAAGCTTAGGGTGCTTCCCTACTGGTGCTTAACCCAAAGGGTCCTATGTACCTCTAAGAGCTGGGATTTTTGTTATGATTTTGGAAAGTTTCCCCTGGTACATAGGACCCTTGGGGTAAGGGGGAGTGGAGGAGGGAATACCGGGACTACAAGAAGGGATTAGAGAAGGACGCTTTTCGAGGTCCACTCTCCCACTCCCCTCAACCACCACTGAGGCTTTTGGGGATTCGGGTGCAGGGTTCTCAACCACAGACCCGGCCCAAATCAAAGGCTTCTTAAGCTCAGTCGCCGCCCAAAGAACAACAATGCCTCATTTAGGGATAGCTAGATCGATCGATCGACAGCTATATATATATATGTAATATATATATATGTATGTGTGTGTGTCTGCGTGCATGTATGTACGTATGTATGTGTGTGTATATATATATATAGAGTACATATTGTATTTCTACATACATATCTACATGGTACATAAAGAGAGAGAGAGAGAGAGAGAGAGAGAGAGGTAGGTAGGTTGCTTCATGTTTATTATTTTCTCCGTTTGTTAATATCCAACATGTACGTTTGGGCAAGCCTCCTTACATTCGTGGCCTTGAGCTGCACAGTTGAAGAACAAATTCCATCAAGCCGGCCCCTGGGTTTAGGGTTTCGGGTTTAGGGTTTGTACATCTAGGCTTAGGTTATCAGACCCTATCATAAACCCATGACTGCCGGCCGAAATTCGTATGGATCCTGAGGGATATCATCAAGAGCAACCTGGACAGGGTTTAGGGTTTAGGGTTTAAGGCGTCTAACTTCAACCGAGGCTCATAAGCCCCAAGCCCGGACCCTGCATTATGGAGCGGTTAAGCCTGTGTACGATACAGTCTGTCCTACAACGTCGCGAGGCACTTTCCGACACCTTGGCAAGCCACCGTCTGACTAAGTTCTACTCGGAATGCAAGAGTTCTCAAAAGCCGTACGTACATCCTGGACCTTCATTTCGAAATCCTTTGGACCCCAAACCTTATGAGGCCCACCCACCTAGACCCCAAGCCCCCTAAACCCTCCGCAAAACACCTTGATTGCAATGGGTCTTGCGGTGGGCCGACATCACCTCTTGAGACTTGGTGTGGAATCCGTACCGTCCTGGAGACGCGACAAGTCTTGGAGAACTTCAGACAGCGAGTTCCTGTTCCGGGGGAAGCTCTTTTCTTGGACGATCCAAACTGCAACAAGGTTGATCTCGCGGACCTGAAATCATACCTGACGGCAGAAGACGATCAGACTTGTAGCGCCCGCTACAATAGCCGCTACAACGATGCGAAACTCATGGGGGGGGGGCAGCCCCGCCTGTATGCAGGAAATCATCTTGCCAAGGCGGATGAGCCGGAAGCGAGGGTTTAGGGTTTAGGGTTTAGAGAGCCTGAGCAGACGTTGCTCCCGGATGTGCCAGATGATCTCTGGCCGAAGCCGTAGCTGCAAAATTGAAGTAGCTAGAAGATCCGAAGACCTAGCAATGTACAGAGGGTGTAACACAGTATCGCTGAGGATGCATGGGCTTCAAGTCCAGGTTTCTTGGCCAAGCAGCAGCCCAACTTGCCCCGAAAGCCTATAAGCGAATAAATTTCCGTGCTCTCAGATCACCCTGAACCCTGTAACTTTATAAACCCTAAACCCCTAAATCCTCAACCCCTAAACCCTAAACCCCTAGGCCCCTAAACTACCCCTTAAGGGCTCCGCAACCCTAGAACCGTACCAGGCGAACACATGGACAGCTGCCCCTATGTGCCGCAGGAGGACTGTGATGTTTCCAACACAAACTGTTTAGGGAAGTTTCGGGCTTGGGGGCTTAGTTTTTGTTAAAGGGTTTAGGGATGTTTAGGGCTTAGGGGCTTAGTTTTTTTATAGGGTTTAGGGAGGTTTAAGGCTTAGGGGCTTAGTCTTCAGGCATTAGAGTTTAGGGATGTTTAGGGCTTAGGGGTTTAGTCTTCAGGGTTGAGATTCGGGCTCTATACAGGTTCTAAGTACGAACTTGACTCTCTTGAGGGCGCTTTTTCGGTTGTTGTCGGGCTCTCTATCTTCTCCTTTCCCACAAGGATCGCCATGTTTTCCTAGCCCTGAAACGAACCCGGATCAGCTGGCTACTCTTTGGGGTTTCAGGCTTCAGGGATTTGTTGCTTTGAGGCATTCGCAGATGTTTTCGGCGTTTAGTCCGGATTTCAATTTCGGTGCGTTGCCCAGAAAGGGAGGTGTTACCCACCCAGAGGCTCCAAAACCCCTTAATTCAAGAATATACCTTAAATCATATTCGGGGTCCTATTCTTGTTTAAGGTAAAGGGACACTACAGGCACAAGCCATCCTGCCAGGTCCAGGTAGCCCAAAGTCTAGACTTGTAGATTCTAGATTGAGCATGTAGGAATGAAGCCTCTCAACTATACCATACTGTTACTATACCACACCATATACCATACCATATACCATATACCATACCATACCATATACCATGCCATGCCATATACCATACCATATTATATACCCATACTACATTATACTATCCACAAGCGGCCATCTCAAATTTAGCAAAAGCCTCCGGAGCCCAAGTCCTGAACCCCAGCGGACCGCACCACTGTGCTTGAGCTTTCGAGTCAATTAGGTTTTGTATAGGGTTTTGGGTTTTGGGTTTATATAGGTTTTTGGGTTTAGGGTTTACATAGAGTTTTGGGTTTAGGGTTTAGAGTTTATAGGGAAACCCGAAACAAACCCTCGTGACCACCCAGCGTGCTAAGTGGCAAATGGCCCGCAAAAAATGGTGCACTAAAAACCCTGAACCCTGAACCCCAAACCCTTAGTCCTTAACCTTTAACCTTAAACCCTTAACCCTCAACCCTTAACCTTAAACCCTTAACCTTAAGCCCTAAACCCTAAACCCTTAGCCTTTAACCTTAAACCCTAAACCCCTTACCCTTAACCTTTAACCTTAAACCCTAAGCCCTAACCTGTAACCTAAAACCCTAAACCCTGAACCTTAAACCTTAAACCTTAAACCTATAAACCCTAAAAGTAAGTCTGAAGACCCAGGCTGGTATGGTTTAGGGCCGGGCTGAGCCCTCAGGTTCCCAAACCTGAAAACAAAATTGGGAACTCGCTAGTACACTACACTAGGGTTTAGGGTTTAGGGTACACTACAACGTAGTATACTCTCTAAGATGTATACTATAACATACTGTGATCTCCTAAAAGACACTACCATATCCTATATTATATACTCTGACACTCTACCGCTTACAAAGAGAGACACATTGCGAGTCTTGGCATGAAACCTTGCAGGACGTCTACATGAAGTATTGCTTCAAGCACATGGGCGTTGGGGGGCCCTGGCTTCCGGCATTTCCCTGAGACCCTTTAGGGTTTAGGGTTTAGAGTTTAGGGTTTAGGGCGCAAGCATATAACAAATATACTTACCTTAAAACATACCCACGTGGGGTTGTTTGGGCTGTGAGGGTTGAGCTATCAGGCAAGCTTATAGCAGTCTAAGCCCTGAGCCCTAAACCCTGAACCCCTAAACCCTAACCCCTAAACCCCTAAACCCTAAAACCCTAAACCCTAACCCCTAAACCCTAAACCCTGAACCCCTAAACCCTAAACAGTCAAGGAATACCAGTGCCCGAGTTGAGTTGTGCACTGCGTTGGGCGGTAGGGCGGGGCCTCATGCAGGGCTTCTGGGGGCGTTGTAGGGATCTTCAGGGTTTGGGGTGCTTAAGGTGCTTAGGCATTAGGTTTTTGTTTGGGGTGTTTAGGGCATTAAACGGTAAAAACCAAGCTAGCTAAGTTTACGGTTCGGGCGCAAGATTACGGCAATAAAATAGGTAGCGCTAAAGCAAGGAACTTTGATTGCAGGGTTGCGGTGGTGTGGGCGTATTTCTGGCTTAAGCGCTGCAACGTGCAGTGAGGGCTTAAGGTTAGGGCAGGTTAGGGCACAAAGCTAAACTAAGTCCTCAAAGAAAGCGACGATACCCAAACACCTTACACCCAAACCTTTAACAAAGCCCGAAAGCCAGCTCTAACCAACTTAGGAGTTGGCCTTTTGGGGTTTAGAGGTTTAGGGTTTAGAGGTTTAGGGTTTAGGGGTGTAGGGTCTATCCTTGAGAGCAGTTCGAACACCTTGTTTCGAGAAGCCACATCGACGGGTAGGCCGGAGATTGACTCAGATGAGAACACTCTTTTAAACCCTTAACCAGTACATCCCTAAAACCGAAACCGAAGCCGTTTCACTTAAAACATCTCGAAACCCTAACACTAAACCCTGATTTAGTAGGAAGCACACGCGCGCTCCACAGCTGTTGTTGTGGCAGAGCGGCGGCCTCATCGCCAACAAATCTGAACCCTTAAAGAACTAAACCTGCAACCCGAACCCCCCCAAGCTGCAAGCCCAAAATCTAAACAAGAACACACATACGCACAAACAAAATAACAATAACAAGAAGCTAGAACTACTAGATCTACTATGGTAACCATTATCATAGTTAGACGCATATATTGTTATTATCATTCATATTCTTCGTCTCATTGTTCGTAGTATCAACATTAGAAGCAGGTTCCTCCCTTGGTAGCTCACTGGGCCTTCTGCGCCTCGGATTGCGCTTTCAGACGGCGGCAGGGGTGGTGCGTTTGTGAGATTGGGGATTTGTGGGCAACGCCGTGAACCCTAAAGCCCTAAGCCTCTAACCCTGAACCCCAAAGCCAAAAGCCTTATAGCCTAAACCCTCAACCCTAAAACCCTAAACCCAGCTAGAGCCTATCGTATCGGGCTTGGGTTTGGGTGTTTTTTTATTGGCTAAGGGCTTGCTTTCGATGGCTTGTTGTAATTATCTTTTAGCTCCAGGGCTTTAGGATCTCTGGTCGACTTGTACGAGATGATTAAAATGTGGCTTCGGATGTAGGAATTCTTGAAAGTTCGTGGCCGAGCTTTTGAATGCCAATCGGCAGCTGTTCGTTAGAATCTTTAGAAGAGTGTGGAGTTTTTGGGGTGGTCCTTCATTCCACGCCCTTCTAAGGCCCTGATTCACCAGCAATGTGAAAGTGCATGCTCTCTTTTCCCTTCTGGCTTCCGAGCCAGACTGATTAATGTAGGGGGCCTAAATAAGTACCAATATACTATTCTTACGGGTTCCTTGTTATAACTATAGTATAGTATTCCCCAAAAGCCTTTTCTAATGATTAAGGCACCTTTTTTAGACAGGTAATACCCGCTTTTGGAGTGAACCCTAAGCCGAACTCCAACGTCCAAAATCCCGCATATAAGACTTGTTAGCCCAGGACTCAGCACCCAAAGTCTTGGGGACTCGCCCAGGCTTTTGCAAACCCGTATAGTACACCCCAAAGTCCTGCTTCAAACATTAGGGCCCTGAGTGTAGTCATCGTCGCAAGAGTTCGCCAAAACTCAGAAGACCTACCAGGCTTCCGTGGATGTGATATCGACATCCAGAACCAGATGTATGCAGAGGGGAATCTTGCATGCAATTATTGGGAACCCTGAACCATAAATCGTTCTAGATAAGCCCTAAACCTATCAATTCCAGATCAATCCCTAAACCCTAAACCCTAAACCTAAACCCATAAAATTCCAGATCAGACCGTGCAGTTGGGACGTGGCCAGATCTACAGCCCCGTGGCAAGACAGGGTACTTGCAGCAAGCGCAATAGGATATGGCCACCCGAGCTCATGGGCACGCTCCCTTCCTTTTGAAGGTCCCTGGCTCTTTGTCAAAGCCCCATAACCTCAAACTTGAAAATCATGGGCAAATTGAAGGGCCTTCTAAGGTTTCCCTCTGCGGTGGCAGCCCCAAGCGCGAAAGCCTTTAAAAGCTTGGGACTTGAACTTCAAGGCCCCACGAGCCTCAAAGGCACACACCTCAGGTTTAGGGTTTAGAAAGCCCTGTGCAACCAACAAAACGTACACCCTCATGACATGGGAAAACAGTACACTCCAAAGTCCGAAATTCCACAGAGTTTAGGGCTTAGGACTTAGGGTTTAGGGTTTAGTGTTTAGGGTTTTGTGTTGTAGTACGAACTCAAGGAGTCATAGAGGCTTTAGAGCCCTGAACAGCCCCCGGGCCTGAAAGCCCCAAAGCCTCACCACAAAGCCCTAAATCTCGACCCACCCTCCCCCCGCCGCAACAACTGATCAAAGCTTCGTAAAACCCTGCGAAGCAGGGCTTCGGGCTTTATTTCAATCCAACGAAACCCCTATACAAGCCTTCCTTCAACCCTACCGTCCCTACCGGGGATCCCTAAACGGCGACCTTTCGTTTCCGTCAGGTCACCAGTACCCCAGGGCTTCTGCTGGAAGCTGAGAAGGGCGGCGGCTGTGGAAACTCAGGGTGGGTTTTGGGTTTTGAGTTTTGGGTGGATTCTAGAAGTCAGGTACGCTCTCAAGGGGCTCTATATAGACGGGTTCTATAAGGGTGCCATAGCCAGAAGAGTCGTGAAGGATTCTAGAAGCTCTATAACAAGGGTTCGAGAGGGTGTTCTATCAGGTATTCTGTATTCCACCAAAGGGCTCTATAATAAGGCTTCTATACTGCGCCGGGCCAATAGTTCGACCCACTAGCTGCAACAACAAAGTTGACCCCTGCCCCCGCCCTCTTCCCCGTAGACTCCTAACACACGTGAGCCCTGGGGCCTCCTCCGGAACTAAAAAGTATTATTATTT
>CAJNJA010097663.1:0-19104 GCA_905231915.1 Symbiodinium necroappetens
CCGGCTTGCGTGGCTCAAGACTCGGACTGCTGAAGAACAGCAGCGAGGAAAAGTGTGGAGCGTGCCTGCTTTGGCTGTTGCTGTTTAGTGAGGCCCTGAGGCTCCCTAGAGGCCCCTCGGAAACTAACGTCCAAAATGACTGTTTCTGCACTTTCGAAGCTTGCTTGAGTTTACCAGGCGAAATACTTGGACGCCAAGGCACCGTAGCAGCGAGGTTGTGGTTCAACCCGAACCCCAAATCCCCTTATCAGAATTCTTATCAGGATGCGTCAGCACCTGCAGCTTCTAAGTTTGAACCTTGGTTCGAAATCGGGTTGAACCCAACCCGGAACCCCCCAAGAGTGTTGTTGTTCCCCCCCGTCTCCACCCCTCGAACCCAGGTTCAACCCAACCTGTGGCGGACCAGCCTCAACGACTTTGCTCCCAGCATCCGCAAGGAAAACAAGCCGCGGACTAAACTTTTGCCTGCTGCATCGTATGGCCAGCACCGGCACGATTTCTCATGGGTCATGGTTGCCCTTCTGCGTAGAATTTTAATATCCAGAGTCCCCTTGGCTTCAAATCCGACAACAATCATCAATAAAATCGCCCGTCTTGCTTGCATTGTCTGGGCGTGCTCTCGTCGGTGCTTGTGTTGCGGGCACTGCATGTTCTCACTGCTTTTCCCGCATGTCATTTTAATTCTTTTTGGTCGTCATTATGTGCAGTATGCTTGCTTTGGCGTGTTGGCTCTTGATCACAACCCCTGGTTCTAAAACCACACCTCCGTGCTCACGCTGCTGGTTTCGAGCTCCTCCCAGGTGTCTGGAATCTCGGTGTCCTCAGCTTTGATGCACCCAAAGACGCGCATCTGCCCAGGCACAATATTCTGTGCTGCCAAGTTGCTGGCCGAAGAATCCTTCCAACCGGCCTGAGCTCTCAAAAAAATCGGTGCATCGTCAAAGGAATCCCCCAAGCAGTCCTGGCCACCCTGGGCCGGCCTCTTGGCTGCGTGGACACACTCAGAGCAGTCGGAGCACCAAGAGAATCTAAGACGTCCTCTCAGCAGAAGGAGTCGTTTGCACAAAGATTTGCAGAATCTGAACAAGGTGTCCCGGCTGCTAAGACTCGACATGGGCGGTAAAAGACATTGCCAACACTTGCACCGAAAAGCACGTGCGCACTGGAGTGTGAATAGTGTGCACACAAGAGTCTGCGAGCGACTTTTGGGTTCTGCGCCACATGATGTGAACCAGGTAGGTATACACCAGCGGGCAAAATCTTCCCGTAGTTCTGCGAGGCTGTGGCCAAGTGGCAGAGGCATGGCGAGTTGAGCGATCAGGCCTGACTCTGGGGTTTGCACATACTGCCGCTTTTCCTGCAACTGCTGCTGCTGCTGCTGCTGCTGCTGCTGCTACTCCTTCTGCTACTGCTCCTTCTGTTCAGTCTTCTCTCGGAGTCCCACGAGGCGAGGAGCTCCAGAGCGGCCCTACTGGCGCAGCTGATGGTTTTCCGAAGCGTCCCCCAGCTTGTCGGTTTCATTTCCTAGCCGAAGGTGAATCTGCGTCGGCTGTTTCTTGAATCCAAATCGCTCGTCTTTTGCATAGGCTTCAAAAAAGCGAGAGAGTGTTTGTGTGTGTGTGTGTGCAAAATTCACACGATTACATGTTTGCAATCGTTCAGTTGCGATGCACATGTATTTTCATTTGCATTTGATGTTCTTTGGATAGTCGCCATTGAGAAAACTAAACCAAATAAGCACACTTCTGTTTCTTTAGTGTCGTCAAAGTGCGACACTGCAATGCTGGGCGGGGTGCAGGGAATTTGAGAGTGACGAGTGATTTCTTGGGTTGTCGACCGCAGCACACGGTTTTGGCCAGTGCTGCCCCGCTGCCCCGCTGCTGCGCCAGCTGCGCCAGCTGCTGTGATCATGGACCGGCATTTGTATATGATGTACGTACGTGCATTGGAAGTCTTACACTGGGGGAGCTGGGACAACACTTGCCGTGGGAATAGCATCATTGCTGAACGCAGTGGTGGCGCGTTGTTGCACATTTTGTAACGGAACTCCATGTTGAGGAGCGCCGCGAGATGCAGGGGTGGCTTGTCAAGCTCGCCTTCCTGCTGACGTCCGGTGCTCGGATGGTCTGCAGCGCCATCTTCCTGGTCGTTTGGGGTTGCAAGGTTCGGCACCGTCGCCGCCACCGCTTTTGTGCAAAGCAGGCGCCTGAAGGGGATTTCGTTATAGTATTGTCAACAACTTTGGGAACAGGCCGGGGACATCTTCCGAGCCAAGTGTGCGCTCGAAGAGTTTGGGTGACGCTCCACAGCCACTGCCGGAAGTTTCTCGGCAAATTTGGTCAAAATTTGGCTTCAATAGTAGCATGCAGGACTTACTTTGTGAGACGAGGACACGCCTTTTCGCTGGCTGTCGTCGGCATCTTCGCACGCCTTGACGGCTGGAGCCGTCCTGGGCCTTGTCCTGGCTTTGGCGCAGGCCCAGTTCTGCAAAGTTCTGGGGCTGGGGCTCTTAAGTGGGGCCCGTGTGGGCGGGTCCTTTGGTGCAGGCACCAGCAGTCCGAGCCGAAGACAGGCGCCTCGCTCGCGGGCCGGAGTCTCGCGCAGCTTCCTGCGATTTTAATCTTTTAGCAGGTACGCCGACGTGGAGTCTCAGGCGGGCTCGATACGCGTGTTTGCCAGCAGCCTCGTTGGGTGGTGGCTGCATGCCGCTGTAGCCTGTATTTCAGGTGGTGCTGGCTGCGAGCCCGAGCCCAGCCAAGGAGAAGGCAAAGAAGGAGCTGCTGGCCGCCACCTTGGGTTAGCGCCGCTTGCCGGCTCGCTGCGTGGATAATCCTACAGTCAGGCAGATGCGAAGAAGGTGGACGAGTTCACTAAGACGAAGGCAGGGCATGGCGATGCGGCGATCGCCATGCAGAACCTGCCTCCAAAAAGCATGCGTGACACGAGAGACATTGATAGATGTGGCTGTGGCTCAGGTGCGCACCACCAAGGACACCGGGGCAGCAACCCAGAGCGGCTTGTTTCATGTGGCGGTCATGAACGTGCAGGATGATCTCCTCAAGTACACAGAGGGCTCCACGATGGATGTTCCACGACTGCAATCGCAAAGCACAAGACATTGAATTGCGCTTGTGAGCTTTTGCAAGTGTAGGTGGTGAAATGTCGTCGCCAGGCTCTTGGCACTGAGTTCAACGATGTGAGGCCGAGGCTCGGCTTTGATTACGGCCCAGACTCGGAGGTTCTTGTTCTCGTCTTTTGATGCTTTGGCGCAGACTCCGTGCAGTAAGGGCCCGGTCGAAGGTGCGCAAGAGCCTGCAGAAGGAGCCTTGCACAAATTCCCTACACTGTGCTGAGACCTTGGTGGCGCCTCTGGCCGGCAGGAGTCCGGTGGCTTCAAGCTGGCGGGCCTGCCGGACCTGCCTTCCTTTGGGCTCCCTTCCCTGCCGAGTGCTCCGGCCGGGCAGCTTGGGCAGCTCCGCTCCCGCCTCAGCCTTTGCTGCGAGCCTTCTGAGGGCGTCGCTGCCCCGGAGCTCAGCGGCGACGCGGGCGTCGGCATCGCCTCAGGAGCCTCTGAGGGTTGCAAAAGTCCTGGATCGAGCATGGCTGTCGCAACATATGGATCATTCAGGCACCGCGGCAGCGGCAGGGAACTTTCTTGTCAGGGCACCAACATGTTGCCCAAACGCGGTGTGAAACGTGCAAGAATTCGAGCTTGGTTTTGCACCAAAGCCTCGTGTGACAGAAATCCACACCCCGAGAACTTGCGGGGCGGGACGGGGCCGCTTTCCCAACAGCCGTGCTTACGCTTTCAGCTTTCCACGATTTAAAGCTCAGCTGAGGAGCAGCGGTGGCACTGGCTCTGCCGGCCCTGGGAGTAGCGGGAGCGACTCGTTCTTCGAATTCGGAGCTTCGGAGACACGGGGACTTCTCTCCCCTCTTCCTTTTGTTTCGTTTTAAGCTCAGAGAGCCGCTTGCGTCTCAGGTGGTGAACAGCCGGATTTCCGAGAAGCAGCGGGAAGATGCCGAGAGGTTCTTCTGGGCAGAGTCGGCTTGTGTGTGAGCTCGTATGTTAGACCGCTTCCCTTTGCCTTTGGCTGCTGACAAGAGAGTTGGTTCATACGATGCTTAGGCTTCAGGGCACTGTTCTTTGTCAGGAGGGCTCGGGAGGCGAACGCCCTCCCCGTCGGCCCGATCCTGCGCGGACGCCCAGAGTTCCACTTCGCTCCCAGCTTGGAGCGCTCTCTGCCCCCAGGACGGTAGCGGGCGTCGGAGCGGCCGCGCTGGTCGCAGGTTCCGTGATCTCCTCGGCCGGATCCTTAGGCCCCACGAAGCCGACGGCCTAACCGCCTAAGTGTGCGAAGCCGAGATCGGAGACTCTTTCGGCAGTGAGAAGGTGGTCCAGGACTGTTCTTTGCGAATATATGCACTGCATAAGGGGAATGATGCTGGGAGCTGCCCAGTCCTTTCAGGAGGTCGTGACCACGACCGCCCCCGCCAAGGCCAGAAGAGACCATGTACCGTCACACTCGTGCTTCATCTCAGGATGATCCTGCCACGCAGGGCAGGATCGGGGCTCGGGGTTCGGGAGACAGCACGAAGGATCACGGCGCACAAGTTGCTGGGTGTGTTGAGCCATGAGTTCCCTAGAGCCGAGCAGTCGCAGCAGCACGGGGTCATACAGGGTTGATGGGGAACAGGCAAGGGGGTTTTGAGATGTCAGGAGCTGATCGAGCGTCTGCAACGCACGTGTGGTGGGTGCCTTTTCAGGAAAAAACGAGTCGGAACAGAAGGGTGGCTCGAGGAGCAATGTCCGGGTACATCAGGAGTTCGTCCAGCTGCAAGGAAGGTTTAGGATGCCTGTCAGAAGGCTCGAAGGGCTCAATGCATGACCTCGCATCGAGCATGTCGAAATATCGAAGGAGAGGCTTGGGAGACGGTTTAATGTTTCCGAGTTTCCGAGATGTGTGAAGGCTGCCTGCAGCGTTTTGTCAAACTCGCCATGTGGAAACCGGCATTTAGAAGTGAAGCTTCCGCAAGCAAGAGAACAGGTGACCATAGCTTTTTGCAGCGGTGAATACCGCGCTTAGACGGAAAGTGTGGCATCCTGCTTTCACCAGGCCTCAGCAGACAAGGAAGCGGCAGATAAGGCAGCGGCAGACAAGGCCGCAGCTGACAAGGCGGCAGCGGAGAAGGCGGCGGCAGACAAGGCCGCAGCTGACAAGGCAGAAGCGGAGAAGAAGGCGGCGGCAGACAAGGCCGCAGCTGACAAGGCAGCGGCTGACAAGGCAGCGGCAGACAAGGCCGCAGCTGACAAGGCGGCAGCGGAGAAGGCGGCGGCAGACAAGGCCGCAGCTGACAAGGCGGAAGCGGAGAAGAAGGCGGCGGCAGACAAGGCCGCAGCTGACAAGGCAGCGGCAGACAAGGCTGCGGCTGACAAGGCTGCAGCTGACAAGGCGGCAGCAGAGGCGAAGGCAAAGGCGGACAAGGCAGCAGCTGACAAGGCGGCAGCACCGAAGGCGGGTGGAGAGTTTGTTTGGTGTTTGTTTCCGAAGTCTGCCAAGTAAAAGACGGGTAGATCCCAAGCGAGATGATTTTTGACTCCCGCTACATCTGCTATGAGGCAGCTGCGGAACCTGCCGCTCCTGAACCGGAGGTTGCCCAATCCAAGAAAGTCTCACGGAAGGGTTACTTCAATTACATGAGGGACAAGAAATGAGAAGCGCTTTTGAAGCACATTTATGCTGCACCGCCACTAGCAGCAACAATTTTTTGTACATCGTTTCGCGTTTTCGTTTTCTGCCAAGCATGGTGTGATGGTGTACGGCTGTACAGATTGTTAAAGACTCGTTCACGGCAGAATAGTTTTTCAGAGCCAAAATGGAAGCATAGCGGTTTGATTGTGTGTCGATGTGCATGACAGGGCAGGTGTGTGACCTCGCAGCTGACGCTGGCGTGACGCATCTTGGATCTTCGGAGCCCTCAGCAGCAGTCCTAGGGTCCTACATTGCTTCGCCATGGCCCGCCGACCTGCTTTAGCCTCAGAGCCTCAGGGGTCAGTTGAAGAACGAGTCACAGAGTCTGTTCCCGAGGTGCTTGGATCCGTTGCTTTGGCGGCCACGCTGGTGAGCTCCCTTGCTTGCACTGTGGCAGAGAATCGTTGCGGGCTCGCAGGCCGTGGCGCTCCATGGCCTCTGCCAATGGGCGTTCGTGGCACCGGCGCCAGGCCGACCTGACTGCCCCCGCTGCGCCTGATCTCCCTCAGACCGTCCATGCCGGTATCCTCGTTCTTTGTAGGCCGCGCCGGCATCAGCCAGACGGCGGGGAACCCGGCCGGCATTCGCTGTTCCGCTCAGAATGAGGCGTGGAAACTCGTGTCGCGCAGGGCGCACGTGTGTCGGGGAAGCCGGATGCTTTTGCCCAACCTGGTTCCGTCCTCGCGGCTGCGTGCGGAGTAGCAGGAGCCCCATTTGTTAGTTGGTTTTCTGGTGTGCCAGAGAGAGAGAGAGAGAGAGAGAGAGATGCGCGCACGCGCGCGGAGGGGTTGGGTTCGTCCCTGCCTCTCCTGTCCCGGTAGAGAGAGAGAGAGAGAGAGAGTGGGACAAACTCGGGTGTTGTGAGACTCTTGATTTTGGTGCATTGGTACGTACAGTTGTCCCCGTACGTGTAGCTGTTGCCCGACTGCCTCCAAAGCCCCAAATATTGGGGGGCCCAATGGGAAAGGGGGATTGACACTCCCCTTACACCCGAAGGAAGAAGAGTGGGACAAAATTCCCCTGCCGACTGTTGCCTTCCCCCGAAAGCCCCAAAAACTGGGGGGCCCCTTGCGGCCGGGGGGCTTGAGACGCCCCTTAAGCCCGAAGGAAGAAAGAGAGATATTTCTCGCTTTCCTTTGTCTTTCTGTCTCTGGCTCATGCTACGGACAGTGGTGACAATTCCTTGCCAATCCTAACGAGATCGCTCCCGAATCATGCAATGAACGGTTTGAGTATTCGGACCGGCTCAACCACCCTGTTTGTGTGGGTGAGAATGAGAGCGTAGGGGAGTGATAGAGAGACAGAATGAGACGAAGAGAGTTTTTGGTGGAATGCGCCAGTCGTTAGTTTCACGCCGATGTGAAGCCAGTTCTTTAGAAGCTGTTGAGTTGATCTTGTGCACAGTTACAGCCTCCGTCTTCACGCGCGATGTGAGGCGTAGCAGCGAAAGACTACCAGAGAAGAAGCGAAGAGAAGTCCATGCCGCTTTGGAACTCCAAGGCCAGCAGCGCCGCCTTGGTGGCCTTGGCTTCTCGCTCCTCGCGAGCGGCGCGCCCGGACGGTGGAATGGCTGGTGATGATTAGGATGAAGACGGCGCCGATATTCATGATGCTTCTGATGATGATGATGATGATGGTGATGATGTCGTTGTTGCTGATGATGATTGCTCATCATCATCATCATCATCATCGTCATCATCATCTTCATCCTCATCCTCCCCATCCTCATCCTCATCCTCATCCTCATCCTCATCCTCATCCTCATCCTCATCCTCATCCTCCTCATCCACGTCTCGACCTGTGGGTCCCTTTTGTGTGTCATCCTTGGGCGGATTCCTTGCTCTTCCAGGTCACCGTCCGCGCGAACCCCGGCTCTCCCAGCCTCATCCAGGCTGCGCCAGCAGCGTGAAGGGGCCGTGAAAAAGCACGGCTCACCGCACAGCGGAGCACTCCAGGTCTTGGAGCAGAAGGGCCTGCTGTCCACCGTCGAGAGCGGGGGGGCCCGGGAGAAGACGTCACTTTTCAGCGCAGAGACCTGGAGCTGAGACCTGGGCCTTCTCTCGGGGGCGGAGAAGGCTGGCATCAAGGTCAGCACGGTTGAGGCTCGCCCGATGTTTTCACTTCTGAGCTTAGGGCTTAGGGCGAGCCGTGAGTTCTGGTCAGGAGCTGGGGCTCTTGAAGTTGGCAGAGAGGCTGAACTTGCTGAGCCTGGCAGAGAACGTGTCACGGCCGAAGCCAAAAAAATTGGGCCATTTGGGGTGCGAAACTGGTTTCCCATGGACTTGGGGAGTCACAGGTCTTGACGAACGGTTCCACCCCCTTCCTCGTGCTCGCAGGAGCCGCCTTTCTCTGCCCTTGGTGTTGCAGTAGCAGCTTGGCACTCTGCGAGGAGCCGGCATCTTGGCGGCCGGGTCCTTCCTCTGCGCCACCTACCCCGAGGGCTCCTTCTTCCAGTACTTCCTCACAGGTCCGGTTTCCGAAAGCCTTCAAGAGGAGGAGGGGCCTCGCCCGCTCCCTGAGGTGCCTTGGGGGCTCCGGCCCTGCTCCTGGGCGGCGCGGCCTTGGTGATTCTCTTGGTCTTCGGGGGCACCCGGAGGACAGACAAAAGCGCAGGGCGCCAGAGTGCAGAGACTTTTCGAGACTCGCCGGCTCCCAATTCGAGGACTCGCCCCATCGACGTCACCGAGAAGGAGAGCGCACTCCGCCTCCCCGCCTCTCCGCCCCAGCTCTTTGTCCCGAGGAAGTCAGCTACGGCGAGGGCGGCTTCCAGTCTCAGGAGGTCCTTCGCTCTGCTTCTCTGCTGGAGGCCCCCGGGCTGCACCGGACTCGCGACAACCTTTCCCACGACCTTCTCTCCGTGCCAGACCGTCGAGCAGAAGAAAGTCCTGTCCTTCCTGGAAGAGAACCGCCTGCTCAGCCACAGCCTCAGCGAAAAGGAAGCTTTCTGCTTCTACTTGGCCTGCGACGCCTGCAGAGGCCTCGCAGGTTCCCTCGTGGACAGGCCGCTGACGCTCACAGAGAACCTCAAGCTGCCTGGGGCCCCACTGTCAGTAGATACTGGACCACGATCATACTTCCTGACATACTTTCATGCATGCACGTATGCGGTACGAGAGTTCCAATGCATGAGGCTGAGCACTTTGGAGTCCCTTGGAGTCCTGTCTCAAGTCGAGAGCTGCGCAGCTGCATCCATCTCTTTGCAGGGGATCGACCCTCCCTCTTCCTGGGCTTCCCTTCCACTCAGATGGCCTGGGCCATACCCCGAGGTTTGGCTGCCAGCAAGGGCGGTGGCGCTTTGCCGGGGCTGGGAGGCCTCGTGCTGCTGGGCGCCGCCCTGGCCGCCTTGACGCTGCTGCCGAGCTACGGAGTGCTCGGCAGCCCAAGAGAGCGGGAATTCCCGAAAGCAGAGCGACGGGCGCTTCCCGGAGTGCCGAGGCTCGTGGCTCTTCTGCTGGCCCTTCCTGGGCCTCTCGGCTGCACTCTCGGAGTCTCTGCTTGGCTTCCCCCGCCTGCATGGAACGCAGGCTTGCAGGTGTTGCTCTGGGTGTCGGCATCGGCCTCATCAAGCCTCCCGTGCCCGTTGGCTGCACTGGGCGGCGGCATGCTTGCGGTTGCGGATCGGCTCACGGCCAAGGCGTGGAGAAGCCTTCAGCAACTAAGTCCACTCGCACGGTGACACGGCGGCCCGACACGAAAAAGTTACAAGAAAAAGTTGCAGAGTCGATGGCGATACTTTCCCCTGCTGAGAATGCTGAGGACTCCGCAGAACTCAGGCGTCTTTTCCTTCACCGGCAAGCCGGTCTGGGTTTCCTCGGCCTGAGAGTTTTAACTTATTACCCCCCAGTTTTCACTCTTTTCGATCCCGAGACTCCTGATTCGAGCGGAAAGAGCTTCCTCTGCCTGACATGGTCTGCCGTCGCATGATCATGCGTGAGTTGGTGATCCGTTCCCATCAGCCGGGATCCAGAACCGCAAGAGGAGAGGAGCAAACGCAATCGAATTACAGCGCATCGCAAAGCTCTGTTCAAAGATGCCGCAAGCTTCCAGGCACAACACAGAGTCATTCAGAGGCGTTGGGCTCATAGATTCTCAGCGGCTCCATGACGGACATGTCCCGAGAGAGGTGTGGTACTTCCGTGATCTTCCGTGATGGTCTTCTTTGAGACGGGGTTACCTTCTCTGCAGGCCGTGGCGTGGAGTGAGCCTCGGTGGCTGGCTGCTGCTGGACGGGGTACCGTCACTTGCGGCCGCAGCGAGCCCAAATTGCCTGAAGAGGAGCCGGGCCCCTCCTGGCAGCTCTTCCGGAGTGTGCAGGAGCGGAGTCCGTTTCTTACACCCAAGAAGTTGTGGAGGACTACTAACTGACCAAGCTTTCCGCCAGGACTCGGAGCGCGGGCCTCCCCAGTGCGAGTGGGAGCTGATGCAGCGGCTTCGCAGGCGCCCTCGGCACCCTCTCTTGGGATGCCTGGGCCTCCTGTGTCAGCGAGACACACGCCCAGGCGTGGGGCCGAGGGGCTGAAAGCCTTGCGCAAGCACAGGGAGACCTTCGTGACGCGGCGTGACTTCCAAGCCATCCAGGCGGCCACGGCACCGCCCCCGCAACGAAGAAAGCTGCAGCTATCATTGTTCCAGGCAGCAGGCTTGAATGCTGTGAGAGTGCCGTTTGGATACTGGCAGCTCGGATATAGCGTTAATACCGCTTGCGGAATTGGAGGGCGTGAGTCTGGACACATGCCTCACCGAGGCTTGTGCTGGGAAGCACGCGAGACAGAAGGCAGTCTTGATACAAGCTCTGCGTCCGTTTACCAAGAGCAGCCTCGGCCAGTGTCTCGGCGGCTTCGAAGCTGGCCGCGAGAAGCCGCTTGCGGCTGAAGGTGGGGCCAGGCAAGAGGGCCTCGGAAAGCCCCACAAAGCCTGAGAGAGAGCCGCGGGTTCCCTCAAAAGAGGCCACGCAAAAGGGCCCCCTCGACGGCCCCGCGCGCCACGGGATCCGTACGAGGCTCCAAGGGAGCTCATAAGAAAAGACTTCACTTTACTGCGCTGAAGTGCAGGGACCCGCCCTTCGCTTCCTGGATCGTGCCGTGAATTGGGCCAGGAGCCTTTGTTCCGCTGCGGGAAGGTTCGGATCTCTCCCTGCCTCTGTGCCTCTGAGGCTGAGGAGTGTGGGCTCCAAGCCCACGTCTCAGCTCTCGCGTTGAAGTTCTGTCGCAAGTGTGCAAGATGCACTGCAGCGATGGGATCAGGTGCTGCTCGACCTCCACGGAGCACCGGGCGGGGAGAGTGGCGAGGCGCCTTGTGGTGCGGTGCCAGGATGAAGTCAATCTGTTTTTCCATGGTGTCACATGGTGCGGTGTCCCAGGTCGCAAGCAGCGATCTCCTTTGAAGTGGCATTGGAAGAGCTGGCGGATGGAGGCATTCGATCACGGTTGATGATTCTACTTCTTTCCCGTGCGTGCCCAGGAGTCCTTGCGGGCTCTTCGCATTGTTGCTCGCCGCTATCGCAGCCGGAGGGTGGTGACGGGAATCGCCGTTTGCCCGATGACCCAGCATAAAATCGGCTTTCGTGGACGTCCCTGCTTGAAAGTGCTTGAGGCAACGAACCATCACCAGAGGCACGGTTCTTGACATCTGCATGCGATGGATGTGGGGCGGCTTGGGCACAAGGTCCCGACAGATGTGCTCTGCACCTTCTACGACCGTGCCGTCTCCATCCCAGTGATGCACATGACCGAACCCCTTTGTTGTCCACCCACCCACCCACCCAACCAACCAAAAAAAGTACACTGGTACTGTGGAGAGCTCACTCGGCCTTGGAAGCTAAAGTAACTTCGAAGGTTCGCTGCAGTGCCTTTCTCTATGCAGCACACAAGTTGCCTGTGGTCTTGAGCCACGGATGTGGCAAGAAGTGGTCCCTCTCTTCGCATACATTCCATAAATCTTTTTCGCCAAGGCTTGTGCCCGGTAGACGCGCACTTCTTGCCATAGATTCAGGTCCGGCGAGAATGATTAGGGGCCCGAAAAGGGCAAATACATACACACATCCATACATGCATGCATGCATGCATGCATGCATGCATGCATGCATGCATACATACATACATGCACACTATTGCGTACTGCTGGCTTAGCTCGCTTAGGTCCGGGCCATTCGACGCGCCGGGCGGGACGACATGACGGTGGTCTTGCCCGTGCCTTTTGGGGTTTTTTGAGGAACGTGCCTAGGGGTGCGGGGAACTCCTGGAAGGCCAGTCTTTCAGCGGCCCCTCCCAAGCTTCGTGGCTCAGTGGGAGGCGCAAAGCAACGCGGAGGGCTGCACGGAGGGGCTGTGTTCGGCCTAACTTTGGAGTCTTGACAGGAGAAGAGTGGCAAGTGCCACTCCAATGCAGCAGACCCAGCTCGGGTTTTTTTTGCACACATTTCCCGCATAAGTTTGCCCCGAGGTTTGCTTCGAAGTCCACTGGCCCTGTTCTGAGACCCGACAGCTGACTGTCCTGGCGACTTTGTAGACCTATCCCCGTGCTTTCAGGTCCTCAGACCTCAACTTAAGGTTGCCTTATTTAGCGGCCAGTCTTGGTATTTAAGGAGTCTACATCTTAGGGTAGTGGAATTTCTGACACTGCTAGGTATCACTGCTTCGAAAACGAGTGGCATGGCCGGACCTTCGCGCAGCACCTACGTGCCGTGCTCTGGCTGCAATGCGAGTGGCTTTGAACAACAGAGCCGCGTCCTATATAGAAAAGGAAATGTGCTGTGGCAGCACTGGAAAATGTAGCAGCCAACAAGGCCAGCGCAACAGTGAGATGGACAAAGACGAAACTGTGAATGAAGCATCTGCAAGGAACGGAAAGCATCAAGAGGCCACAAGCTCAGGATGCACATGGCACGAAGGGAGAATCGACGGAGGGACCGAAGAAGGTCAGAAGGCAAACTGCAACCTAAAGGATGCGCCAGGCTGTAGCCGACGCTTTATGCCAATGCACCACGGCACGGACCCAGCAAACTTGCCGAAGCAGAACAAAAGCGGAAATGCATCCGCAGGCTGAGAGGAAAGCATCGTCACTGGTACTGTAGTGCCGCCCTCCTTTCCCCTCAGCGCGTTCCTTTCAGGTGCAGGAGCATGCCGAAGAGCTCCGGCGCTTTCCCATCGTCGTGGGCGAGCTGCGCACCCAGGGTTCCACCATGTTCCGCACTTCCTCTGGTGTCGTCTCCATTTTGCGCCAAGCTGCGCAGAGCCAGCAACATCGTCCTTGCTCAAGCTTCAGCCGCAGGTTAGGTTGCTCAAGGCAGGTCAAGACTGAGAGAGGTTTTCGCGACCCTTGTGCGGTGTGTGAGCCTTGCACTTACTTAGTTGCACCGGGTAAACTAACACACTTCCAATGGCGCTGCTGTGCCATGGCAGAGGCCGCAGGGACCCCACAAAGCACGGGCGGTGGGGATCTGGCCCAGCGCATCGGCGAGCTGGCAAGTGCGCTGGGTCTTCCAGCATCGCGAGGTGGACAGTGTCGATATCTGAACGTGCGGAAATGTAAAAGTCACTGGAGTGCCGCCGTCACCAAAAATGGCGAGCGCACATTTCTGGGCAATTTCGATCTGGAGGTTCGGTGCTGAGACAGCAAAGGGTTCCTGTCGGCCCCCTGAGTTGCTCCCCGTGATTCCCTAGCTCAGCCAAAGAGAGTCGAAGCTCAACAAGTAGGACTTCACAGCTCTAATCAGAATGGGTTGAAAGACGGACATGTTTCTAGCTGCACAGAGACCAACTTGCAATGTTGCCGGATATAGCAGCGCTTGTATCAAGCTTCCCCAACAGGCTGGCTAGAGCGACTGCTGAGGTTCAGGCAGCTATGGCTGTCAGAGTGCATCAGATGCAAGCTGCTGGAACTCCCCAAGCCGACATCGATCACATGAAGAAGGCATCAGGAATTCTGCAGATGATCTCTGGGACCTTACGTGACATAAGCTGCTGTGGTGTGACAGGGGGCATGTGTGGCTGCGCTACAAAAGCAGAGCGCGAACTGAAGGCGGCCACGGTGGCCCTGCAACGCGCAAAGCAATCCGCCCAATCCGTCCAGGAACAGCCGCCCAAGGAGGCGAAAAAAGGCCGCGAGGAGCCGCGAAAAGATCCTTCTGTGACTAGGGGTCCTGGGACGCCTGGACGGGGCCCTGGGACGCCTGGAAACGTGCCAGGCACCCCCCTACCGGCCCCAGCAACGCCGGCCCCAGCAAAAGCGCACAGCATGCAGGGCGAGGTGCTAGCGAGACGTGTGGCGCTAGAGGCCACGGTGGATCTCAAGAAGCGGCCACTCGACCTGTCAGAAACACGGACTTTGGAGGAGCTGCAGGAGCTGAAGAAAGAGCACGAGCTGCACCGGCGCCGACAGAAGGAGCGCCGGCGCGAGGAGCGGAGGCTGCAGCTGCAGCGCCGGCTGGAGAAGCGAGCGAAAAAGGGCCTTGCTGGCCGAGAGCGGGGAGCTGGCGGAGCGAGTAGTGAGGGCCAACGGAGTGGAATGACGGAGCATGCCGGGAAGTCGGAAATCGACGAGCTTCGGGAGACTTTGCTAGATGAGTTGCGAAAGCCAAGAAAACGACGAGTCCTCGAGCCGGACTCTCGAATCGACTGGACGCTGTTCGAAGGTTTCCAGGTTTACACGCAGCGCGATGTGGGGCAGCGCCTCGGAAAGCTGAGGAGGCAGAAGCGCCAAGAGAGGGCGGCCAAGCGTGCTGCGCAGTTTGCGGAAGAGTCGGGGGCGGTGCCCTTGACTCCACCAGATTTCTCGATGCCCGACGTGGACCACGCAGACCTCTGGTGGGAACTCGAGTTGCCGCGACATTCCGCACGCGCCGCGCGCGGCGGGCCGCGGAGGCGCCCCAAGCGGAAGTCGCTGGGACTCGGGGCCGGGCTCGGGCTCGGGACGTCCGAGGATCGAGCCATTCGAGCCCTGCAGCAGCTTGTGCAGTGGCGCCAATCCGAGGACCGGGCCGCGGCCGAGGCGGTGGAAGTGGACATCGAGGTGATTGAGGTGCAGCCGCAGACGACCCGGCCGGGAGCACCGAGCGAGGAGGCGGAGGCGCAGGCAGTGGCCAGCGCTGGCGAGCCGGACTCTGCGATCGCAGAGCCGGAGGCCAAAGGGACGAAGGCAGAGGCGTCGGCCCCTGCTTTGGCGGAGCGAACGCGCCGGGCCCGCGAGAAGTACAGGGTGGCCTTGGAGAAGTTCTCGAAGTCGGAGCGCAGGAACGAGATCGAGTGGTTCCTCATGCAGCGCATCGAGCCTCAGGCGCGGTCCATAGAGTCCGGAGTTCAACGAACTGATTGCTGCGCCCTGTTGCCAGTCCTCCCTTTCAACACTCGCCCTCTGCGAGAAAGAGCGGAAAGCGCAGCTCGAGGAGACATGCAAGCCACGTCGGTATTACGAAGGGGGAACATAGCACGGTACCCTGGCATCCTCGGTATCTTGACAGGAGCAGCGTCTACACGCTGAGTGGGAATTAGCAGGCGGGCCAGAAGAAGAGGAGCGTTGTCAACAGGAGTGGACACTTGGATGCAAAGTGAGGGCAGAGATACGAAGAACTGGGTGCGAGAGCTTCCAGTGTGGGTGGGTGGGAGCCCGGGACCGAGGCGTGCGAAGGTCCGCCAGCGCAAACAGAGGTCCGTGGCCCGTCGGGGGGCCGCGCGCTGGTTCCGGGGAGCCGCGCGGCCTTGACTCCTCTTGCCATTTTTTGTCCCTTCCGTACTCAAATTTAGGCAACTATACTTGTAGCGGGTAGCGGAATCATGAATCCTTTTTGCCTTTTCCGAGGATCGTCCAGATCCAGATGCATGGGCCTTTCCGCTTGTGCCGGAAGGTGACCAAGCTGTGGCAGACCCGTACCAGTCTCTCGGATAGGCGTCGCGAAGAGTCGGACTTGAAAAGGCTGCGGTTTCGCGGTTTCCTCTGCTCTGAGGGCTCTGGAGCGTTAGTGCCAAAGCATATGCCAAGGTGGAGCCTTGCATTAGGCTGCGGATCGATTCCTGGCAAGATCTCCAAAGCGGGGGGCTCTTCAGCTCCAGCTCTCCCGGACTCTTCCCTCTCGCGTTGCTCCGACTACGTCACATCAGGATGAGATGCTGACCCTTTTCGCCAACGCACAGCTCGCTGCCTACCGCGAGGAGCCGGCATTGGCCCGCAGCGCTCAACTCTCTCTCTCCGTCTCTCTCTCTCCGTCTCTCTCTCTCTGTCTCTCTCTCTCTCTCTCTCTCTCTCTCTCTCTGTCTGTCTTGTCTCTTTCTACGCTTGCGAGAAGAATTGCGTGGCCCTTCGCTGTGCAGTCCTCCCATGGGTGGTTCTTCTGGAGCTGGAGCGACCGGCCGAAGAGCGCGGGGCTGAAGATTTATAGAGCTTTGAGTAGGAAAAGAGAGCTGACGTGATCTGATGTCCGTTCCCTTTCATAACGGCTCATGACGTGGCATGACGGGCCCTCTATGAAGACCAGGTGCTGAATGGGACTGGCACTTCCTGCACGCTTGGCCGCGTCTGGGAGACTGCCTCGTTCCTTCCATGGCTGTCTTTGTGGTCCTGTTCGTGTCCTTGAACATGCCAGGCAGCAGGCTGTGGAGAAGTCTTTGCTCCCTTCGGGGCGAGCCTTGCGCCGGTGGCTCGGCCCTTCTTTTTCCTGCAAGGCTTCGGGAACTCTGGCTTTCGAGGTCGCGAGCTGCCAGGACTGCCATCTCTTCCGCCGCTCGCACCGCTGTCGCCGGCACCGCGATGTCCCGGCACACCGGACTCGGCCGGGGGCCTTTGGCCATCCTCGGCCATCGCAACCTGCTGAGGGGCCTTCTTTTCGCTCCGAGGCGCTCGTGGCCCCCAGCACGCCTGCAACGCCCAAGCGCCGCTTGAGCCGCCTGCGGACCCCGCCGCGGGACCCGGCCGTGGCCACGCTCTTGGATCCCTTGGAGGCTCTCAAACCGTCCGTGTGGATCGCAGCGGTACAGGGCACCGTCTCGAAGTTTTTGTAGGCCGTCTTTGATGAGCCCGCCTGGGATGAAAGGATCCACTTGGGAGACACCGTGTGCCTTAGAGCACTTCACTTCAGAAGATTGGCCCAGAATGGACCTTCTCTCAAGCTGCTTGGGTAAGGTATTTGCGTGCCTTCCACGGGCGCTATCTGGACGTGGAAGGTGCCAAGGTCCGCGCACGCTACGGGGACCGTGGGCAATGGCAGCAGTTCATGGTGTGCCCTTACTTGGGGTCCTCTTCCTCGCGGATTTCGGCATCAAGCTCCACAGCAGAGACGAGCGCAGCTCGGTCAGCAGCTTTCGATTTGGGGCATGAGTTTTGGCGACGCGACCTTGATGTCGCGAGGCAAGTCCAACCTTGGCCTGTGGAATCAAAGATGGGGATGTGATTTGCCTCCTGGCCACGCCCCTGGAAGAAGGGGGTTCTGAGCTCTACTTCGGCTGCGTTTGAGGCCCACACAGGCTGCTTCGTTGGCATCTCCGGGCGGAAGGAGCGGCAACTTATCAGAGGGAACTGCTGGAAATATAAGTGCCGGCAACGCAGAGGTCTTGGCGGACTTCGCGCAGGCCACCGCTCCCTGCGCTTTCGTCGTCCGCACTGCTGGCGTGGCCTGTGAGGTGCGGCATGAAGCAGTACGATTACACTGATTGCACCTCAGACCCCAATTTCCTGACCATCCTCTTAAGCGCAGGTCCGTCATCGCTGCCGTGCGGGTCCCGGGGTGTCGCCTTTTGCACGGCCCCTGATATCCCTGGGACCTCCAGGCATCTTCCTGCAGTCTTTGGCGAGCTCCAAGGCCTGGCGCCAGGCTCCATCCCCCTGTGGGACGTGCGACGTGAGGTTCTGGCCCCGAACGAAAGCGATCCCAGTGCACGAGACGCAGTGAGGGCGCGCTGGAAGAGTGGGGGACCCGATGGCATCCCGATGGGCCCCCCTCTGCTGTCCCTGTCCTTCTTCGCCTCGCGAGAACGAGGCTTCGGCGAGTGGCAGCAGTCGGGCCCCAAGCCGCCCATCGCGGCCAGGATCACGCTTTTCCAAAAGTCAGGATGGTGGTCGAGAAACCCCGCTGCGGCGCCGCGCGAGCCTCTGAAGCGTGCGTGAGCACATGGCAGGATGAGCGTTTGCGCCGGCTGAGAGCTTCCGAGGTTGTTCCGAGACGACCCCGACGGCGCAGCTCCCTGGCCAAGGCTGCCCATGGGGCTTGTTTTCATGTGAGGGGTTCGAGCTTGAGCTTTTGCGCCAGATCGTGCCCGCTTGTGTATGCGAAACTGCGAAGACTTCGCCATCGTTTGCAGTGTCGTGTTCAGCTAGCAGCTAGCATCTCAGTCCTCTTGACATTTGCTCGCTGTCCTGTCTGATTCTTGTCCCTCTCCGTGTCTCGTGTGTTGGATGCTCGTGCCTATCATCAGATCTCCTGTCCTTGTTCGTTGTCGTTATGTCTTTATGTCTCGCATCCTCGCCGTCTCGCGTCCCCCTCGTGGCTCGGATCCTGTTCTCTTGCCCTGCCGCATGCGGCTTCGCAGAACGCTTCGTGCGCTCATCTTCGCTATCTTCCCAGGCAGCGGCCTCGCCGGGACCCGACTCCGTTGTGCGAGCCCCCGGGGGCCCGAACCGCTTCTCGAGCCAACACTCCGAGTCTCGGATTTTTCGGCTTCCGAGGACTCCAAGCCCAAGCGCGTGCTGCAGAAAACCAGCTCGGCGGAGGAGAGAGACAAACAGACTCTTAGGCAGAAGCAGACAGGGCTTCAACGGAGGGGGGGGGGGACCCCTTTCCCGCCGCTGAGAGTTAGTTATTCTGCAAGGTTTTTGACGAGATCCTTCGATGCAGGATCCAGGCACGCCGCTGAACAGCGAGACGCCCAAGCGGCTCAGTTCGACCCCGAAGGGCAACTTGCCAGAGGCGGTCAGGGCGCGCACCGAGTTTCCACACACTGGGGGTTTCTCATTTAGAGAGCATGCGAGAGAGCGCGACAGAGAAGGGCATGGAAGAAGACCATCGGAAAAGGCTGACCACAAAAGAGCTGTTGCCTGCTGGGGAGGCGGCCGTTGCGACACCCAGCAGAAAGCGTCGGTTGAGCTTTGACGATGCGATGAGTGCCACTGCCACTGGTGTGCTCGACGCTCCGGCCAAGCTTCGTGATGTGGAAGTCGAGAAGGGTCTGTGCCTGTGTCTCGTTGTCACTATCTCTGTCTCTGTACTCCATACTCCGTCCTCCATACTCTGTCTCTGCACTCTCTGCACTCTCTGCACTCTTTGCACTCTCTCCACTCCCTGCAGTCCCTGCACTCTCTGCACTCTCTGTCTTTGTCTCTGTCCCTCAACCCGCCCCGCCCACCTCTCCCTCCCTCCCTCCCTCCCT
>CAJNJA010097674.1:2501-19103 GCA_905231915.1 Symbiodinium necroappetens
TATATATATATACATACACGTATATAGATGTAGATGTAGATGTATATGATATGTATATGTATATGTCTAGGTATAGGTATAGGTATATGTATGTGTATATGTATGTGTGTGTGTGTTGGCGTAGGATTCAGGGCTTAGGGTTACTCTAGTGCTTAGGACTTAGAGCTTAGAGTTTATTTTGGGTCCGAACCAGAACTTGCATTCTTCATCCAGGGGCAGAAGAGGAGTGATGCTTCGAAGAGCGAACTCCTGAACCGTAGAGTCTGGACCCTAAATCGTAAACCCCAATCCCCGAATCCCCAATGCCTTAAACCCTAAACCCTAAGCCCTAAACCCTAAACCCTGAACCCTGAACCCCAAACCCGAAACCCTAAACCACTAAAGCTAAAGCGTCAGCAAACCTTCAGAAGGTCGCCCTTATCAAGTCATGATGAGCCTTTGTGACACCCTAGGGGTGCGGTGCGCCTGAAAGGCTTCCGGATCCCTTGAACCATGGCCCCCCAGCAATAGAGGCTCGGAAAACCTCTGCACCTCTAAACCTGAAGCCCAAGCCTCGTAACCTTCAAGACCAATCGATCTGAACCTAATACCCGCTAAAAAACCCTATACCCTAAACTCTAAACCCTAATCCCTAAACCCTATCAACATTCAAGCCGCCCGAGCGAAGCCCTGCGCCCGCGTGCCCCCAGACCCAAAGCCCCTCATCATCCTGAAAGACCCATAAGCCTCAACCCTCAAAAGTAGGTAAAATAATGGCCCAGGACGCATAAAAAGGCTGTTATACATACTTTTGGGGTCCAGGTAGGACCTTCTAGGATGTAGGGCATGCTAGTTAGGGTTTAGGGCTCGAGGGCTCCAGTTCGGGGTTTAGGGCTTAGGGTTTAGGGCTTAGGGCTTAGGGCTTAGCGTTTAGTTTCGGGTGCTAGGGCTCAGGATTTAGGGCTGAGGGCAATGTTGGGGTCGGAGTACAGTGGAGGCAAGGGCTATAGACCATAGGGTGTTCTCAGGCTTGTTTGTAGGGCTTGATTTCGGGGTTGTCGGGAGGTTGGAACAACTAGCCAAAACATACCATTAAAGCCCCTTCTCCTGTATACTAATGCTTACACCAACACCGTAGTTTGGTTATTCTGACATTATTGGGGTCGCAAGGGGATTTTTCCGAAGCAGCACGGTCCAGGGCATGTTACTGTTTCATCTTTACCCCTAAGGGTCCAAGTGCCTAATTATCATATTACACTCTCCGGAATAGTAATTAACCCTAAACCTCTACTACTATACCACATCCGAATGCCTAATGATCAGGTCCTTCGGACACTTAGGGTACAACCAACTGGAGGTTGGTCTGTAGTTTAGCCCGGTTTAGGGTTTAGAGTTTAGGTACTTTCTTGATGTTCTCCTCCGTAGTTCTGTCGCTGAATAGTCGAGAAACTGGCGCCTTGCCGCCTAGAGATCCGATGGAGCAGGGTTTAGGGTTCAGGGGCTAGTTGAAGTCAACAAAAACACCTGCAAACAGCAAAGCCCTGCACCCTAGACCATCCTCACAAACCCCTCGGCTTCTAAAGCCTAATAAAGAAACCTATCAATTTTGCCTCAAAACTCAAGCCCCAGCCGCCAGGCACGGCAGGCGCTGGCAGACTTCAGTATTTCACTTGCCGGTGTTGTCCGGGAAGTCCTTTCGGCTGTGCCACTGCACAGTCTGGCAGAGGGGTAGGGCCCCCAGATGTATCGACGCTTTTGGGTTTGGGGTTTACGGGCCACCTTAGCCGCAGTTTTGTATGCACGTATCAACATGCAACCTTACAACGCTGTGCTTAGATGACTGGATGGTTTGAATTGTGCAATCATCGTCCTCCTCTTGCCTTTGTATTATTTGCTTATCAACCTATCCATCTGTCCACTACGGTGACCAATGACCATGTTCGCGTGACAGCAAAACGAACATCATGAGGCTGCTAGTCGTTGGATGAAGAGGTGAGGCTTTACTGTGCTATCGCGGAGATGGTATACATGTTGATCCTAGATTACCGATCTAGGAATTAAGATCCCCGGTGAGGCCAAAGAAAGCACGGTGCTGGTACACAGACCCTTTTAGTGCAAAGTTAGATACCCCAAGCAAGGGGTAGGCTGGGACCCAGAGCCTCAATGCTCAGTGACATGTGGATAGTTCTCTAAAGTTAGGTCCCCAAAATAGTAAGGCACCCGTCTTAAAAAGGGAGCCTAAAAGGGACCCTAGTTTAGAGAACTACCCATGTGACATGCTTGACGTGCCGTGGGAGCCACCATGAACTGCAACCCATGGACACCTCGAAGCCCTAAACCCTAAGCCTCAACCCACAGCTCCCATAACCAAAACCCCTAAAACCCTAAACCCTAAACCCCAATCCCCTAAAACGATACTGCTCCAGGAGCCCAGGCGCCCCTACAGCAGTACACAGTCGATAGTATTTCCCCACTATTTCGGTAGTTGGGCTTCTACTTTGAACTCCTTGGGCCCGTCTGAGCATCTAAACCTCTAAACCCTAAACGAACCTAAACCCTAAACCTTAAAGACCGGACCCTAAACTCAACTGAAAATCTGAAGCCTATGGGAGGCTGCCCCTGCCCACTGGATCTCTACTCGTGGCGGCGGGACTAGGACCGAGCATTTCTCCAGCTGTCTCTCTCGCACTCTTTCGCCGACCTAGTGTTCCTTACCCTACCTACCTGCGGGCACAGCTAGCTTGTATTTATGTAACTATTTATTTGTCTATTCTTGCAGATCACAGCGGCTGCATTGTTGCCAGTGCTTTCACTAGAGGGCACTTGGCACGATGCCTTTCTGCGCATGTACCGCGTCTTCTCTTGCCTGGGCTCTGCAATCCTCAACTCCGACCACCCCCTCCCCCTCAAGACCAGAATGCATTTCAGAGCTCCTGATCCTGATGTCTTCATCATCTATTCCCTTGTAACCCTTACCCTCAAAGGACTTATGTTTGAAGGCTTTTGGGCCCAAAGACCCCATTATACAGGGCCTTTGGGCGATTTCGATGCTAAGGGTAAGAGTCCATGTGCCCATCTTTCAGCATAGGGGCTCTTAGAAAGCTAGCTCCACCTATCAAAGGCCTCAAAGGATCTTCCAGAAGGATTCCTGTTGGATCAAAGTGCATACCTAGGGTCTAGGGTTTAGGGTTTAGGGGTTTAGGGTTTAGGGTTTAGTGTCTATATCCTTATCTATATCTACATCTGTACCTGTATCGATAGGTGCATGCACCCTCAGGCTAAGGACACGTAAGCCGACAGCCATGCTCTAGCAGGTCCTATCCCCAGGCCCTATAAATCTTCAAACCGCTAAACCCTAAACCCTAAACCCAAACCCCTAATTCTAAACCCGAGCGGTCCAAACAATTGAGGAAGGCCTCCAAATTCTCGACCTTTGTGGGCCGAAGAGAAGAAAAGCCCCCCCCCCCCCCAAAGCTCTGAACCGCCGTAGAAAACGAAGGACCTAGCTCAGCCCTAGCTGCCTTCAGGCTTTGCAAGGAAATACGGTTGATGGTATAAATCTTGCATGACCCAAAATAAGGAATAGACCGTCATTCCCCGTAGTGAAGGCAATGCAGGATTGTATCAACCGTAGGTCATGGAGACACGAACTAAAGGCTGCACCCTCAAAAGCACCTCCCCACGCACTCACACGCCTTCGAGCTCAGGCCCCCTTTTGCGAAGCAGAAGTCAGCAGTACAACGCTTAGGGGCTGAGTAGGTAACCTTTAACCTTTTGGGGCTTATGTAAACCTAGTAAAATTGAAAAGGTTAACCTTTTTTGGGCTAAGGTACTCGGCCCCTACGAACAGATCCTGCAGCAGTTGAAACCCCCAACATTCACAATGAAGACTTGAACCAAAGGAAGAATGTCTACCTGACCCTCACACCTACGTCCTTCCTTAAGGAAGGACCGAGGTAATCCCGGAAGACTTTCCCCTGAAGGTCCACGTGCCCAACAATCATATACTTTCCCAAAGAGTAACCTAATCCCGAAAATCGGAACCACCATGGAGCCTATGGGCATTATCCGAAACCTAAGTACCCCTAAACCCTAAACCCGAAGTAACCCTGAAGGCCCTAACCCCCAAACCCAAAATATTGGATCCTCTAAATCCCAAGACCCAAAGTATTGGATCCTCTAAATCCCATCAAGGATCAGTAAAGCCTCCACCGAGCAACGCAGGGGCCGACTATGCCCCGATGCGCGTGCGGGGCTTGTCCGAGGCACACTCGACTCCATGTTGTTGTTTTGTGTTTTTCGGTTTAGTGTTTAGGGTTTGGGGTTTAGGGGTTTAGGGGTTTAGGGTTTAGGGTTTAGGGTTTGGGCAGGGGGCTGCATATTCAACCATATCATGAGCTCATGCTCTAGTACAGAAATCGCGGACAAGGATAGAAGTTGTGTATAGATAGATCGATAGGTAAGATGATGCATGCCTGACTAATCCACAAAGGCCCTAGCGTCCACCCGAAAAACCTTGCAGGACCTCCACCCCCCGACTTTCCGACGTACTGTTGATGACATAAATCCTGCACTACCTTAAGGACCCTAAACTATGGGAATTATGGTATATTCCTTCTTATGGGTCATGCAGGAGTTATATCATCAACCGTATGTGCCTGCGAGGCTATCCGGATACGCGTTGATCCAGCCGCCAGCCTACTCGCACATGAGGTTGGTAACTTCTGTCGGGAGGTTTTGGGTGCGGGGGTGGGGGGTGGGGGGGTGGGGGGGTGGGGTTGGGGGGTTTTGGGTTTAGGGGCGTTTTGGTCTTAGGTTTTGTTGGCCTGTCGATGTGGGTGGCTGCTGTGCGTCGTCTGGCCAGAACCGCGGGTTGGAGGGGATGAGGCTCTAGTATCCTAGTCCAAAAATATCCTAATATCAAGGACTGGCGTGTTGGGTACTGTTACATTGAGGGCTGTATGGCATAATGGCACAGCACGATTGCATTCAAACTATACCCGTCTCTTTTTCAATATCGAGACCCCAATCCATATCAACCGAAGTTTTAAAGTTCTCGGCTTCGAGCTAGATTTTGCAACCTGGATTATTTCTCATGTGACACGTCAGGTCCAAAAGCAGGTGCACCAATACCCAGAGCAACAACGCCTTTGCATGCCCCACAGCCTGATACCTGGGTAGTTCTCTAAATTAGGGTCCCTTTTTAGAGTCCTTTTAATAAGGGTGCCGTACTATATTGGAGACCAAAAAAGGGACCCTAATGTAGAGAACTACTTATCTGAGTACCATAACTCTAAAGTCCTTACATGAAACCGGCCTTGACTTTGAACTCTGAAACCCCCTAAACCCTAAACCCTAAACCCCCTAAGCCCTAATCCCCTAATCCCCTAAACCCAAAGCCCAAGCCTTCGCCCTTAGCGATCTTTGGCCAAGATCGGTGCCTTTGCTGTGGCGCCGCCCGGTCCAGCAGCCGGGGTGGGGCCCTCGATAGCTGCACGCGAACGGAAGCTATTCCCTAGTTTTCCCATACTATAAAATGGGCCACAAGCCGGTTCGATGTGCAAAGGCCCCTACATTACCGAGAAGTTTAGGGTTTTTAGTTGCGAGTTCTTTGTTTTCCGGGCAGGGATTGAAACTCTGGTCCAGGCTTCTTCGTTTAAAAGGTACACTCTGAAACGCCCAGATTGTAGGGGTGGGGTGTTAGGTGGACTTTGACACCCCCCTGCCATCCCCCAAATCCTGTATTCTAGGGTCTAGCAACTTAGACTGCTCCCTGACGTATACGGCCTCGTAGATACATCCATGAAGGCTTCGCAGGTCTGTGTCGGGCTAAGGCCCTAAACTACCCTAAACCCCTAAACCCCTGATCCCTAATCCCTAAACCCCAAACCCCTAAACCCTGAACCCCTAAACCCTAAACCCCTAAACCCTAAACCCCTACACCGGGCTCAGGCTTTGGGATTTAGGGTGCTGCTCTACGTAGCCATCCCGGAGCCATCGTCAAGTTGATAGGAGACATATACCCAAAGGCCCCCAAGTAGTTCCTTTTTGGGATTACCTTATACGGATCTAAATATAAACCATAAGAAGGAACTACTTAGGGGCCTATGGGTATCACGAACCTTTGGGCCTAAGGATCCACTGCGACGAAAGCACAGTGCCAAGGCTTAAACATGCAAACCCCAAGCCCTGCACCCCAAACCCTAAGCCCTAAACCCTGAACCCTAAACCCTAAGTAGTTCCTTTTTGGGGATCACCTTATAGGATTCTAAATATGAACCACAAAAAGGAACTACTTAGGGGCCTATAGGTAAACCCTAAGCCCTAGACCCTGAACCCCAAAGCCCATCTGCCTTGAACCCGAGCTCCGCCAGCCTTCAAGCTTTAACCCTGAACCATGCACCAAAATCCCTAAACCCTGGACACTCAAGCTTCATAGCATTCAACCGCCAAACCCGAAGGCAAGCAGTGCATACTTCGGCCCTGTGTAGTACCTATATAGGGACTACTTTATGGCCAAAGTAGATACTATTTGGCCCCATGGACCCCTAAACCCTAAACCCCTAAACCCTAAACCCTAAGGGAAATACTGAACCTGCGCTTTACCCAGGCCAGCCTACGTCTTCAGCTAGTTCTCCCTGAGGGAGAGGTGGGGGTCCCTCTATACTGGTTTAGGGTTTAGGATTTAGGGGTTTAGGGTTTAGGGCTTAAGGGCTTTGGGTTTAGGAGTTTAGGGCTTATGGGCTTGAAGGTCCTTTAAGTCTGTAGGGTCTTTTCCCTCTCTAAGTCAGGTTCCTTACTTCAAAGTTGCGGATGATTCTATACTTCAAGGTGTTTTCCCTTCTTCAGGGTTTGTGTTTAGGGTTCAGGGGGGTCTTTTCCATACTTCCTTACTTAAGGCGTTGAGGTTTGCGGCTTCTGGGTTATCCGTTATCCCTCGGGGCTGGGTAGGTAGGCGTTTACCTTATGGGGTCTGCATACTCCTAAACCTTAACCCCCTAAACCCCTAAACCCTAAACACCTAAACCCCTCAACCCCCAAGCCCTAAGCCCCTGAAGCCCTAAACCCTATAAAGCCCTAAACCCCTAAACCCTAAGGCCACAGGATGTTTTGGGGGGGCTGGCATACCCAGCCGCTAAGTTCCCTGCTGCGCACCACGAGCTGGAATTTCGGCCTCTTTTGGATTGATCCGTGGAGGCAGAGAACCATTGGTCTGATCTTGTTGTCGGGTTCAGGGCTCTATTAGGGTTGAAGGTTTAGGGTTGAGGGTTTAGGTCGTTTAAGGTTTAGGGTTGAGGGTTTGGGGTTTAGGGTTTAGGGTTTAGTGTGGTCTATGGTGGCTTACCTCTTACCTGGTCTTACCTTATCGAACCCGAATAAGCGCTTACATGCTACCTTATAGAACCCGAGTATAAGCCCGAAAACGAGTTCATGGTTCCAAAAATACGTCCCGAAGTCCGAACACCAAGGTCTCCCCGGGCATATAGCATACACGTTGATCCTGAAGTACCTCTATTGAAACCCTTTTATCTATTGAATCTATATATATATACATGCACACACAAACTATATTATATGATCTAGAGCCCAAAAGCCCAGACTAGTCTTTAAAGCCCAATACAGCCTTGTCAAGTCTGCCTTTCCGAGATGAAGCGTTCCAGGGGTCGGGTTTAGTATATCTATCGTTATAGAGTTTCGGGTTGAGGGAGCTCCACATAGAGGGCGGAAGCTATCTCCACGTTTGCCTATGCCCCAAACCCTTAATCTCCAAACCCTAAACCCTAAACTCTAAACCCAAACCATCTCAAACCACTCAAATCCCCCTAAACTCTAACTCTAAACCCCAAACCCTAAATCCCCAAACCCTAAACCCTAAAACCATTTTTTAGCCCTAAACCTAAACCCTCAGCCCCGGTTCCTCACCACACAATGCGCAGGTCGCTGTGGACGCCTGCCGGTTGCAGGAGCCAGCTGCGGGCAGCTGGAGTCGGCTCCCTACCCTCTTTAGGGCGTAGGGTTTAGGGGTTAGGGGTTAGGGTTTTGGGCCTTGGGTTTAGGGTGTAGGTGTGTGAGCTGTAAGATGAGTCGCAGTAGATATATAGGTAGATAGATAGATACATTGATTGATTGATAGACAGAGACAGACAGAAAGACCGACAGATCGATTCACAGTATCGATGTTGATCATCACGCAAAAGTACATATATCGTAACCCGCTTAGTATCATCTGTACGAGTACATGGAGCTTACTGAGAGCCGTGAAAAGAAAGATCCGAAATACAGTCGAGCCACTCAAACTCTTGCGCTCAGGATGACCGGAAGTTGTTATAGCATCGGCGATGCTATCTATCTATCTATCTATCTATCTATCTAATCTAGCCTAACCTAATCTAATCTAATCTAGTCCTAGTCGTCTAATCTAATTTAATCTAGTTATCTATCTATATATGTATCTATCTATCCATCTATCTGTCTATCTATCTACCCATCTATCTATCCATCTATCTGTCTATATATATATATATACCAATCCATCTGTCTGTCGATCTATCCATCTATCTATCTTTATCTATCTATCTATCTACGCTACTTTTTTGCTATGTGGACCCGTGGGGTTTGCAGTCCGGGTTCGCCTCAAAGCCGCTTCGCGTTTCCCGGTGTGTCTCCGCTACTTCCTGCAGTAATTCCGGAGCGAAAGCCACCCAACCACACGTCTTACGGGACATGAAAGGGTTCCGTTAAAAATTCTATATGGTCAGGGTTTGAGGGTTTAAGCTGCCGGGACATGACGGGGTTTCGTTAACGAACGGTTTTATTAGGGTAAGGGTATGCGGGACTAAGCCTTCGGGTGGGCTGTCCCTACTTGTAGTATGTTATGAAAACAAGCCTTAAACTCGTTGTAGATCTTAGCTGCTACTTTTCACTGCCCTCCCCCCCCCCCCCGGAAAAGCACGTAAAACACCAACGATGAAAAAGGTACCCCTTCGAGGAATATTGTGCTAGAAACTTGAAGTCTAGTTGTTCTTTTCGGGCTCCTGAACCCTCAATCTATACACATACACATCATACACAGACTATAAACCCATGAATAATCAAGTGAAATAAAGATATACTGTAAAAGGCAATAAACAAACCATATAAATAAGTAACTAGATAGTTCAATATACACATATACATGTGTGTATGTAGGTATGTATGTATGTGCGTACGTAGGTAGGTAGGTATGTATGTCTGTACACGAATTAGAGCGCCAAGGTCGCCTGTTGGAGAAGCCTATGGAGAGGCCTCCAGCAATTGCCGCATTTCCCAGACCTGGACAATAGAATAGGGTGATTAGGGTTTGGGGTTAAGGGCAGAAACAATATAATATAATATAATATTGTATAATATAATATAATACCTCATATCCCCAGCCCCTCGACCTGAGCTTTCTAGACTGCGACCGAAACTGCATGGGGGTAGCAGGGGATGATGGTTCTGACTGAGGGTCCTTCTAGCTGCTCTGTGTTTCTGAAATTGTGTTGGTACTTCGTTGAAAGCATGCTACTAACTTAGGATCTATGCCAGGGACCCTCTTTTTAAGTTCCAAGTCGGGAATGAGGAACCTGTAACACTATGGTCCATGTACCTGCATATACTCTGATCCTGAAGTAGCTATACCGGAGTAGGAACATACTATTTCGGCACATGGGCCCCTAGGCCCTAAACCCTAAACTGCAAACCCTGAACCCCAAACCCAGCCTCCCTAAGCCCTACACCCTAACTTGCCAAAACCCTAAGGCTCAGCAAACCTAAACCCTAAAAGCTCTAAGCCCTATCTCCCTACACCCTACCGCAAGCTCTAAACCCTCAATCCTAAACTCTCAAAACATATACCTTAAACCTAAGCCACCAAGTTGGAGAGGCTCCAAAGCTTAGATGCCACCTCCATTCGTGATGCGCTGCTGCGGACGTCGTGCCAGGCCACTGTGAACTGCGCGATTGGTGAGTAGGGTTAAGGATTTAGAGATTCGGGCCTAGACCCTAAACCCTAAACCGTTTTGGACAGCCTTCAGGGTATTTAGGGTCTAAGTTTAGGGTTTAATGGAGAGGCGCCGAGCAGCCCACCGCCCGTGCCCTGACCACCTGAACCTAGCACACCCTGCACCATGTCAATCCCAGGCCCTTAGCAGCGGGTAACCTCGATTTTTAGGGTTCTTAACGGGTATATAGGGTTTCCTGTAGGGTTTTATTTTCGGGTTGTTAGGGTTTAGGGCTTCACTCCCAAGTGCAACCAGGGTTTAGGGTTTAGGGTTTAGGGTGCTTAGGAGTTAGGGCGAAGAGCTGGAGGCTTAAAGCTTCGATTTCAGCTATAGGCATTGAGGCTTAGGGACCGGCTATAGACTTTGTCTCTGAAATGCTTCTTACACCGCCCGTGCCGGCAACGGCGTTGCCATGCACCATCAGCCCTAACTTCATTGCCCTGAACCTTGTGCAATCTACTGCAGATACATAATCAATCGTGTAGGTCTATATGTGATGGGTGGTTGGGTAGGTAGATAGTCAAGCACTTTCTACAGAAGTACATAGATGTATGATACCACCTCGTCCGCAGAGCACCTTCAGAATCCCTCGACTGGTACAAGGTGTGGGACTTCCAGCAGCGCACCTTGCGAGAGGCCGCTTTGGATTTCTCAGGGTTTCGGATATGGAATTGAGGGGTTCGCAGCCGAGTTGCTCGTATAGTGTAAGCTTTGATGCTAAATCTATAGTACCTATGTAGGTACCCATTCAAGGCAAGGTATATTCTATATGGTGCATAGGCTCTTGAATCCTTAGGGTAACCATGGTTTAGCAAGCCACTATGGGTGACTGGAACAGGTTTGGCGATCCGTCGTTCTAGGGTCTAGAAGTTTACTGGGTGGCGCTTGTTCACGAGTATCTGCCGGTTGAGCTTGGGGGTGTTTCCCATTTTTCGGAAGGTCATGGGGTAATTATCTCGACGTGTTTATCTGCTGTTCATGTGATGCTCAGGCTTTGGAGTTGTTGTTTGCATTTCGGGGGTAGGTCATGAGATACACCTCTCTAGTGATACTTACGCTGGAGAGTTTTCATGTATTAGTCGCTGTTCCGGATTGCTTATTCTCGCGAGGCGGTGTTCTCGATGTTGCTAGTATCCCTAAACTGTGTAATCACACTGTAATCCCTAAACCCTAAACCCCGCAATCCCTAAGCCCTAAACCCTATGATCCCTATAAGCCCTTAACCCTATGATCCCTAAACCCTAAACGGTCCCTGATACCTAAGCCCTGCAATGCAAGACGCCAAAGGCTTCTACAGCTGCAGCCCCAAATCCTGAACCCCAAAGCGCCAGCCCGAAAGTTTTCTGGTTTGGGTTGAGGGTTTAGGGTTCGGGGTTTAGGTTTTAGGGTTTAGTCTTAAGGGTTTTCGGTTTAGGGCTTGTAGGGCTTAGGGCTTGTAGGGTTTAAGTTTAGGGTTTACCTATAGTCTCCACATTGTAGTTTCTTTTGGGTGTTACCTTTTAGGATCCTTAATATAAAAACAGTTCAACTAAAATGTTTAGAAGGAACTACAACGGAGACTAGAAGGGTTTAGGGTTTGGGGTTTGGGGTTTAGGGGTTTACCAAGAACAACGCATCACCCTGAAATCCGCACTAATTAAGCCTTAAGCCCCAAACCCCCTAAAGCTAATAGAAAGAGCCCTCCGCGCTCCCCTCCAAAACCCAGGGCGTTTCCCTCTCCCAACTTCTCCGATTCTTGGAGCGTCTCCGAAGGCGTGGGGGTTTGGGCGTGGGCTTAAGGGGTTGGGGTGCAAGGGGGTCAGGGTTGAAGGTGAGAGAGGGGTTTAGGGTTTAGGATTTATGGTTTAGGGTTTAGGGTTCAGGTTCAGGGTTCAGGATCATGGTTTGGTGTTGAGGGCTTAGGTTTTACTGTGTTGGGGTTCACGGTTTAGGGTTTAGGGTAATTATTAGTCAGACTACGTACCCGAGGTGCCACAAAAAGGATCTACATAGCAAGTAAAGAAACTGAAGATATCTCAACAGCCGAAACGCACAAGTTGTTGGGCCTCCATTCCTTGCTGCATGGCGACTTGACGAAAAACCGTAGACTCAATCACGGCTTCGGGCTTCAGGGTTTACTGTAGGCTTGAGTTTTTTTGGGGTTTAGGGTTTAAGTTGAGTGTTCAGTGGCTCAAGGGTATCAGGAATTCGGGAGCTTGTTTTTGTCAGGGCCTGAACCCTAACCTAAACCCTAAAACCTAAAACCCTAAACCCCTATAACCCTAAACCCCTAAACCCTAAACCTTTTCGGTTTCGCCGCCTGGGGGCTTTAGAGTTTCGGGTGGCTCAGGGGTTCGAGGATTGAGGGACTTCCGTCCTGGTGCCCTTCAAGTTGTGGGAGTTCGGACGGAGGGCTTTGAAGTATAATGGCGTTTTTTGGGTTTTTTAAGGGGTTCTACACCCTAAACCCTAAACCGTGCACTCAGTCGCTTCGGGGTGTTTGGGCTTAAGATTTCGGAGTGGAGGCTTGCAGGGCTTATTTCGGGTTTAAGGCTTTAGGTTCACTGGATAGATAGGCCCTGAACCTCCTAAACCCGAAGCCCCTAAACCCCTAAGCCCACCCCAAACTCCCAAACCTTAAGCCCCAAACCCTAAACCCTAAAGAAAGATATGTGGAGCACTGGCAGGATGTCCAGCTCGGCAGCAGTGGCACAGCTCGCCACGCAGAGCTCATCGCCCCCGTCGCAGGAGAATCCCGGGTCGGTGTGATTTGGAGATATATGAGGGGCCTGACTTAAACCCTAAACCCTAAACCGTTAAGGTTTCAAGGGTTTCGGGTGTAGGCAGGTTTTAGGGATTTCTAACTAAAGGGGTTATAGGATCTTTCTACCCTTGTTCCTGGATGCGCTCTTGTCTTAGCCGTTCATCTCTGTCTACATCCGCGTGTGTTCGCGGTACCCTAAACCCTATGAGCCCTAGAAACCCTAAAACCGAAAAACTTTAACCCCAAACCCTAAACCTAAGATCCTTGCACTAACCCTGTTCCCTAAACCCCAATCCCTGAACCCTTAACACCAAACTGAAAATCCTTACACTAACCCTGTTCCCTAAACCCTAAACCCTCAACCCTTAGCCCTAAACCCGTTTATACCAGGTTAAATCTGGGATCCTCGACCCGGTAGTCTTTAGGGTGTATACTAACTATAGTCTCCATCGCAGTTCCTTTTTGGGGCTACTTTTTTAGGATCCTACATAGAAAGTCGGTTTAATCCCAAAAAAGAACTACAGTGGACTCGGATTCCAGTTTGGGCTTTAGGGCTGAGGGTTTTTGCGTCTTACGGCCGGAGCTCCTGTCCTGAACCCCACACCCCATAAACCCTATAAGCCTTATTGTTAAGCCCCAGACCCCAAACAGAATAAACCCTACAAGCCCCAAACCCCGTAAACCCTATAAGCCCCATAAACCCCAAACCCCAAACAGAATAAACCCTATAAGCCCCAAGCCCCAGAAGCCCTAAAAGCCTTGAACCCCAAACAAATAAACCCTAGAAGCCCCAAACCCACACCCTAAGCATCTCGAATCCTTTCTGAACCCTAAACCCTAAACCCTAAACCCTAACCCCTAAACCCTAAACCCTAACCCCTAAACCCTAAACCCTAAACCCTCGAAGCCTTTCTTTTCAGGCTTTGCCACCGCTGCTGCCAGGCGACTTTGAGGGACGGGCCTCAGGGTTGAAAGTTTGGGGCTTAAGGTTACTTGGGTTTAGGGTTTAGGGAATTTAGGGGGGGGCTTTTTGGGGTTCATAGGGGTTTATAGGGTTTTATAGGGTTTTTTGGGGGATTTTGGGTTTAGGGTTTAAGGCTTAAGGTTCAGGGTTTCGGGTTTAAGGCTTAAGGTTCAGGGTTCAGGGCTTAAGTTAAGGTTTAGGGTTTAAGGTTTGGGGTTTGCGGGTAGTAACGGGTAGTAGCTTGATATAGCATTGCGGGTTTAAGCTTAAACCAGAACCATAAGCCGCAAGCCGTTGCGGATTTGGGGCTCGAGGTTTCTTGGATGCTCCCCGGGCATTTCATGTCATCTGCCTTCGGATCCATTTGCTTTCCGGGACTTGCAGTGTTTGGGGCGCCGAGATGGCTGATCCCAAAACAGTGCTGACACTAAGCCCCAAATCCCAAAGCCCCAATTCCCTTATATTCCGAAGACCTCTGATACTCAATCCAACTGCAGCTTGTGGGCACCAGGGTGTGTTCTGCATCCTAGACCTAAACCCCGAACTAAGGCCTGAAGCCGTAAGCCCTTTCTAACTGAGCTTTTGCTGTCTCTCTGTGATCCAACGGAAAGGTGGTGAATCGTGTGTCGAAGTTCAATTCTCTACACTTTGAGTTCCCAAAGAGCTTTTTCGACTGAAGCCGCTACTCTACATGACCCTTTTTGTAGTTCCATGTTACTTGAGGGCTGGGCAAACCTCGCATGAAATCCAAAGGGACTGCAGGCTCCATGAAGAATGCGCAGACGGGAAGCACAAGGACGATCAGTCAGCAGTACAATCAAGGCGGTTCTCTGCAGCCTCCAACTGTAGAAGCTCCATATCAGACCTCTATTACCACTTATACCCCTGAACGACCCTAAACCATAAGCCAGAAGCCGTTAACCCTGAACCTAAACCCTCAACCCTAAACCCTAAACCCCTAAACCCTAAAGCACCCCAAACCCCAACCCCTAAACCCTGTTCCCATTTAGGTTCGGATCCAAACTCACGACTTGTGGGTTAAAGGCTTAGAGCTTCGGGCTCCAAGCTTGCCGCATCGCGATGGGGGGTTGGGGGGCTCAGGGTTCAAGCTGTAGCCAAGTCGTCTCATGCTTCCAATCATCCAATATTGAAGCACCCTAACCCTAAACCCCTAAACCCAAAACCCCTACACCCTAACCCCTAAACCCCTAAACCCTATAGACCCTAAACCCCCAAAACCTCTAAACCCTAAACCCTCAACCGGCAGGTTTTAACACTCCTGGTTTCAGCCTTCCACCTGGAGCGAGAGCCCCAAGCTTCGGATTTAGGGTGTCGGGTTTATGGGTTTCATGAAAAGGTTTAGGGCTTAGGGTTTAGGGTTTAGGGGGTTTATGGGTTGATGAAAAGGTTTAGGGTTTAGGGTTTTGGGTTTAGGGCTTTGTGGGTTTATGGGTTGATGAAACGGTTTAGGGTTTAGGGTTTTGTGGGTTTATGGGTTGATGAAAAGGTTTACCCTTACCCTCAAAGGACTTATATATGTTAAGGCTTTTGGGCCCGAAGACCCTATTATATAAGGCTTTTGGGCTCTGTTGATGCTAAGGGTTAGGGTCTAGGGCCTTCAGTTGAAGATGAATAGAAAGGTTTACGCAGGGGTTTAGAGGAATTCGGGGGTGTTGATTTTTTTTAACTTAAGGTTAATCTAAAGGTTTTGGGTTTAGAGTTGGCGGAAGGGGGTTTAATGTGGCTGGAGGTTTCAGGGCTTAGGGTATACGGCTTTTCCGTAGGACTCATTGGAGCTTAGTTTCTGGGGTTTCAAGCTGGCTTACAGAAGCACTGTTTACCACCCTCATTAAAGAATAGTTATGCAGAGACTATACTGTAACGGGCTCTCACCGTGTATGCAGACCCCTACACCAGTTAATTCAGATCTCGGTTAGCATATGGACAGGCTGCAGGAGCATTGCTCCTAGCAATACAAGCAAGCAGAAAAGGTGTATAGCAAGATGGCGCAGCTTAGCGAATCGAACCCGCTTGCCCTGACTCCCAAAGCCTGTGTCCTATACGTTGCTGCACCCGCAAGCCGTGCCCGGGCTCTTGTAATCCTACCTATGCACCAGGTAGCTAGTAGGATGCGGATGCCTTGCAGCATGCACTGTGGCCAGTGATCGAAGAATATCGTGGTTGGGTTGTAGGTTGTTCAAGTTCAATGTATGTTTTTGGTTGCCTACTGCCCACCATCGCTCAGGTGCCGGCTGCCAATTTTGCTGGCATCCCGTCGCGACCACAGTGCTTCGCAGAGCAATCGGGAAACTGTTCCAGGGTGGACTTCTCTTGGAGTGCAACTTCACATGCAGTAGGTTACTAATTGGTGTCCTGGTGTCGCCATGAGTTTATAGGGTGTAGGGTCTATAGGGCCTAGGGTAGTACCTGATTACGGATTCGATGGGGTTGCTTCAGTTCCAAGGCTCTCCCTTGAGCACGAGCTTTTCCAGACCTCCGTCGGTAGGTGCACGGAAAAACGTAGTACACAGACCCGAAGACTAGCCCCAAATGCTACAGAAGTCTCTTGAGTCAGGTTACTTACACTTAAGAGTGGGGTCTGTGTATACAGACACCTAAATCTCTAAAGGTGACCCATGATTTTCATGGCCCCCCATTGTGTTGAGATTTATGGCTTATATGTGGCAGGCTCAGTGGCGCTTGTTGCCTTTGGGTCCCAAGAGTACAGTGATAACCAGCAGTCCCACACTTCTGGACTCAGGCTTGATGCCGTTGTTGCATCACCGCCCGTCTCCGCGCCCTGACCCTACGCACCCATATATATATATATGTATGTATGTATAAATATATATGTATACATATGTATGTATGTGTGTGTATGTACATCTGTATAT
>CAJNJA010097685.1:396-19101 GCA_905231915.1 Symbiodinium necroappetens
CCCAAACCCCTAAAACCCTAAACCGCAAACCCCTAAGAACCCTACACCCTAAACCCTAACCGGCCGGTCACTCACACCCAATGCACCAGAGGCCGGACGGATGCCGCGACCGCCTGCCTAACTTTACCGAAGCCACTAAACCTTCACTTTCCTAGGCCCGATACCAGATTCCACGAGCTCTATATCCAGGATTCTGGACTCAACCCGGCCAACACACAAGACGAGCCCACCCTGTGTTTAGGGCTTATAGCAGCCTGTTCTTCACAGCTAAGCCCTACACCCTAAACCCTGAACCGTAGGGCTTAGGGCATCTAGCAGCATGTTCTTCACAGTTGCATCGACCGTGGTGGCAAGAACGCCGACAAGCTACCGTAGGGTCGCGACCACCAGACAGCAAATACGACGGCAGCAACGCCACGGTTTAGGGGTTTAGGCTTTAGGGTTTAAGGGACCCTAAACCGTAAACCCTCAATAGGAATGAGGGAATGAGGATGGAAGTGCCGGTGGGCTAGGGCTTCAGGACAAAAGTCTTCTTGTTGGTAGGGTTTAGTCAGTGCACAGGGCTGAAAATACACGATACAGTAAGCTGCAGGTGAGAGTCTTGCGTGCACCGACTACCCTGCGATGTCGATTTCTGTGGATGTGCATCTACTCAGTGGCAAGAGTGCCTCTCTGGAAGTGGAGGCGGATGCATCTGTTGAGTCATTGAAGCGGCGTGCCCAGATTGCTCTGGTCACGGGTAGAGGGAGGCTGCTGAATTCTTCTGGCGAGATCCTTGATGGGGCACAAGCTATCAAACAAGAGAACTTGAAGAGTGGAGATGTGCTCACCCTACATGTGAACCAAGTCCAGCTTCAAGCCTCCAGGGGGAAAGGTTGTATGTTCGCTGCGTTTCCGCGCGCTGCATTTGCCGCGCTCCTGGGTGATGGATCTGTGGTCACTTGGGGTCACCCTGCCCAAGGTAGTCACAGCAGTGCCGTCCAGGAGAAGCTGAAGAATGTGCAGCAGATCCAAGCTTCGTGTTGCGCATTCGCTGCGCTCCTGGGAGATGGATCTGTGGTCACTTGGGGTCCCCCGGGTCCCCCTGCCCAAGGTGGTGACAGCAGCGCCGTCCAGGAGAAGCTGAAGAATGTGCAGCAGATCCAAGCTTCGTGTGGCGCATTCGCTGCACTCCTGGGTGATGGATGTGTGGTCACCTGGGGTAATGCGCCCGAGGGTGGCGACAGCAGTGCAGTACAGCATCAGCTGCGAGATGTGCAGCAGATCCAGGCTTCTCTTGGGGCATTTTCTGCAATCCTGGGTGATAGATCTGTTGTCACCTGGGGTGATCCCGACTTCGGTGGCGACAGCAGCGCGGTGCAGGATCAGCTGCGAGATGTGCAGCAGATCCAAGCTTCTGATCGGGCATTTGCTGCAATCCTGGGTGATGGTTCTGTAGTCACCTGGGGGGATGCCGCCCATGGTGGCGACAGCAGCGCAGTACAGGATAAGCTGCGAGATGTGAAGCAGATCCAAGCTTCGCGTTTCGCGTTTGCTGCAATCCTGGATGATGGATCTGTGGTCAGCTGGGGTGTCGGTGCCGACGACTGGCTTGGCGATGGTGTTTTCAGCATTGTGGCGCAGGAACAGTTGCGAGATGTGCAGCAGATCCAAGCTTCTGATGCGGCATTTGCTGCAATCTTGCGGGATGGATCTGTGGTCACTTGGGGTTATGCCGACCATGGTGGCGACAGCAGTGCGGTACGGAATCGGTTGCGAGATGTGCAGCAGATCCAAGCTTCGTGTGGCGCATTCGCTGCAATCCTGGGTGATGGATCTGTGGTCACCTGGGGGAGCGACCGGGGTGGAGACAGTAGTGCCGTACAGGAGCAGCTGAAGAATGTGCAGCACATCCAAGCTTCTGTTGCTGCATTTGCTGCAATCCTCGGTGATGGATCTGTGGTCACTTGGGGTGATGCCGATTTTGGTGGCGACAGCAGTGCCGTCCAGGAGAAGCTGAAGAATGTGCAGCAGATCCAAGCTTCTGATTGTGCATTTGCTGCAATCTTGGGTGATGGATCTGTGGTCACCTGGGGCAACGCCTGTGCTGGTGGCGACAGTGGGCTCGTGCAGGAGCAGCTGAAGAATGTGCAGCAGATCTAATCTTCCGAGGAAGCATTTGCTGCAATCCTGAGTAATGGATCTGTAGTCAATCCTGAGTAATGGATCTGTAGTCACTTGGGGCAATGCCTGCAATGGTGGCGACAGCAGCTCGGTACAGGATCAACTTTGAGACGTGCCGGAGATCCAGGCATATCTTGCAGGTTTGCTGCGCTCCTGGGTGATGGATCTTTGACCTCTTGGGTGTTGCGAACCATGGCGGAGACAGCAGCTGCGCGGCCATTGAGAAGCTGCAGGATCTGCAGCAGATCACGGCCTAGTCAGGAGCGTTTCCTGGAATTCAGACTGCTGGATCTGCCTTGTGGAGGTCCGAGACATTCATCTGCGAGGCTGTTGGGTGTATCCCGAGTTAATTAGTTTTCCTGATCTCCTTAGATAGCCAATGGGAGAACTTTAAACTTTTGGGCCTTATATATGAGGTCTATCCTAAACAGTTTGAACCTGTTTGGGCCCGGTTGTTGCAGAAGAGGGTCTCAGAGCGTTGTGCTTCTGTACTTCACCTGAAGCTGTGCGTTCCCGGAAGATCCCAAAAAAATCTTAGGTTGAAAAGCTACCTTAAGCTACCATAACCTCCTGTTATGTAGGTTCTTATTATAAACCCTATTATGAAATTGAAAGGGACCCTACAAAAAAGCAGGATTTGGTCTCGCCTACCTACAATATTGTCGGATTTTCCAGTTAAGCTTCCAAACCCCTGAAGTGCAACAATTCTACTTTCAGGCACCCCTAAACCCCGAAACCCTAAACCCTAAACCCTATTTTCTGGCATGATTCGGTTTAGGGCATTCGCGGTTTGGGCCTTCCCACGCACCTCTTCCCGGAAGACCAGTGCCCAGTGTGTCCAAACAGAAATGCACACAAAGCCCTGGAAACCCTAAACCCCTAAACCCTAAGCCCCTAAACCCTTTACCCTTTAACCCTACACTCTAAACCTTTACACCCTTGAACCCTAAACTCCTAAACCCTAAACCCTAAAACCCTAAACCCTAAACCCCTACACCCCCAAACCCTGAACCCTAAAGCCCAAAAACCCTAAACCCCTAAACCCTAAACCTTTACAAGCATTCAGCACGACCCCTCACTCGAGGCTGGCCCCAGCTCCCAGGATTTTGCGCAGGCAGAGCTCAAGGCGACCCTTGATTTCTGTTTCCGACCCTTTGAGAGCTCCAGGGGAGTGGGTTTAGGGTTTAGGGCTTAGGGTTTAGGGGTTTAGGGGTTTAGGGTTTAGGGTTTAGGGCTTAGCTTAGGATTTAGGGGTTTAGGGTTTAGGGTTTAGGGCTTAGCTTAGGGTTTAGGGTTTAGGGGGGTTCTATTTGGCTGGGTTCTTGTTAGGTGATTTAATTTACGGTAAGGAAACCCTATTATTTTCTAGAGATCCTTATTATCGTAACTTAAATTAAATTAACCCCCTGAACAAGAACCCAGTCTATTTGGGGCTTAGGGGGGTAAAGGGTTGGGGTTGAGCGGTGTAGTGAGGTTTCGGGGTTTTGGGCTTTGCCGGCCCCGGGTTTGAGGTTTGGTGGGTTTGGAGGTTTGGGGATTTATGGACTTGGGCGTTCAGGTTTAGGGTTCAGGGGTTTAGGGTTTAGGGTTTAGGGTTAAAAGGATTAGAAGGATTTCGGGGTTTAGGGATTGGATGTTTGGTTTAGGGTCTGGTTCGTCAGGTTGTTGACTCAGGGGGGTTACATAGAAGACTTGTCATGTAAGGCAGGGGACTAGAGGACTTAAGGAGGCATAGCGGGTTTAGGGCTGTGAGGTCTTCTTCGTGTGGCGTTTACGATTGGAGGCGAGGCTTAGGGCTTAGGTGTAATTGTTTAGGGTTTAGGAGTTTAGGGTTTAGGGTTTAGGATTGGGGATTTGTGGGTCGAGGTTGGGCATGTAGAGTTTAGGTTCACGGGCGGGGGCGAGCAGCCTGATCAGCTGGATTTTTGCCCCTAAGCCCTAAGCCCCTAAACCCTGCCTGTCAAGCCAGATCTGTCGACTCTCCGGTTATCAGAGGAGAACCCTAAACCCTAAACCCTCAACCCCGACAGTCACAGAAATGACTCCTTTGGGCCGATTGCCTCTGAGAGAGAGGTTGACCCGACAAGGCCTGCCGAAGCCCTGCAGAAGATTGGGCGACCAAACTCCGAAAGGGCCATCCTTTTTCAGAATACGCCGCCCTAAACCCTAAACCCTAATGAAGGCAACCCTAAACCCTAAGCCCTAAACCCTAAACCGTGTTGAATACGCTTTATCCCCTTTGGGATTTCGTCGAGTCCTCTCTTAGTTCAGCACACGGTGGTTGGAGACCCCCGCCCCGACCCGTGTGGTTCCTATCCGCCCAACATAGTCCCCCAATACCCAACCTTTAAACTTTGGGTTCTTAGAATTTAGTAGTAACCTGAAAGTTTAATCATGTATTTCCCTGGCTCATTTGGGAAGTAAGCAAATACTGCACTGCAGCTCAAGTCACTCACCCCCGAAAAACTTGGAGGATCAAGAGGATAAGCTGCGCTCAATGCTTAGGAAGGCAATGCGACGAACTGGAGAAGCCGAAGCGACACAAAGGTTCTAGATGTCTAAGTATAATGGTCACAATATGGCCAGCCACCCTCCTTGTTCAGGAGCCCTTCTAGACCCTTCTAAAATCGTTTACACATTTACGATTAGGAAACCTTGCAAAACCCGTGAACCCTTCCATCGACAATGTCTCGACCTATCATAGACTTCCTCTTGTAGGGATTCCTATAGCATATACTCGATACTAGCCTTGATAATAAAGCCTTGCAACAAAACTTGACCCCGAAGCCCTAAATCCTAAGCCCCAAATCCTAAACCCTATAATCCTTATCTAGGACATTTTCAGGTGGGTAGTTACCGTTACTATATACCTTATAGAAGCTTTATGGAAGCCCTATATACCCTAAACTCCCCACCTGTAGTTTCCCCGAACCTAAAACCCTAAACCCTTAAACCCTAAACCCTAAAACCCTAAACCCCCTAAACTCCCCACTTGTAGTTTCCTTTAACCTTAAGGTTGGGGCAGTCTGAAGAATCTCCCAGACCATGCCGCCTTTTTAGGTGACCACGGAAGACCATGGGGATCAGAGAATCTACAAAGTGGAGGCTGTCAGCGTTTGGGATGTTTAGGGTTTGGGGCCTAAGCCCTAAACCCTAAACCCTCAAGTACTATGTTAGGGCGGGTATCATGCCCTCCAACTTGGGGGGAGTATCACCTGAGAGTTTGCAGGCTTCGGGCTGTTTGGGGCTTTGAAAGCTGAGGATGCTGAGGTTTGAGGACTTTGGGCTCTTAAGGGTTTAGGGCTTTAGGGATTTAGGGATTTAGGGTTTAGGGTTTAGGGGTCTACTATCCTTAAGCATCGGATCATTCCCGCACTTGGGTTTAGAGTTTATTTTATCAGGTCCATAATATGAAAGCGATTTTTGTCATCTTTAGCGTTTACCAGTAGTGCCCTGCTGCCCTGTTTGATTTGGTCTTCTTGTTGAAGCCGAGTAGTAGGACAAAGGGTACACTTCTTTGTTGAGAGGCTGTGAAGCTGCTGAGGAATCTAGGTAGGAGTGCGGCCTCTCGATATAGGACCACATGCAGTAGGGCGTGCAAACGAAGGTATTGATCATGATTGTGAAAGAATCTGTGCGCTCAGACAAGCCAGGTCGCGGATATGTAGGCCGACTAATACGGTTGATGATATAAATCCTGCATTACCCATAATAAGGAATATACCATACTTCCCATAGTTTAGGAGAGTTCCTTAAGGTGATGCTAAGGATTTATGTAGTATCCCTTTGGTAGTCCGTTTTTGACCAGACTCTGTCCCGATGCATCGCAAGAGGCGCCTAGGAAGTTCCTTGCATGTCGAAACCCAGATGCTTTCAGGTGGGTGTGCTTGGAGGTTCTTGGGACTTAGTAAGTAAGGTTATCAGTCGCTTAATTGGGGCTATAAATAGATATAAGTATAGTTACCTTATTTATAACCCTAGTTACTAAGTCCCGTGATCCTCTAAGTGGGGTTTAGGGCTTGGGGTTTGTGGTTTATTGCGTAGAGAGTTTTTTTGCTTAGAGTGAGAGCTTTAGTGACTATCGATGCCGTCGTCTGAGCACCTCATGCTCATGTGCAGTATAGAATTCGAAGGTGAGAGGCTAACAGCGGCTCACCAGAACAAATGATCGAAAACGTTGACACACTGAAAGCCGTGACACCGTCTGGGAGCTTGAAGTCCGTTGTAGTAGGCACCAAACATTCTGAACACAAGAGGCAACAAAAAACGGCTTAGGGTTTAGGGAGCATAGGGGCCGGAGTGTTTGGTACTGATTACCCCTGCGTAGTCCCTGGCGTAGTTAGGCTTTAGTGGGCCCTCAGAACCAGGTTCGAGTTATTCAGGTCCCGGTCCCGCATTCAACCCTACACCCAAGCCTCGACAGGTGATCCGTGAAGAAGGCCTGGATGCCTTCTACACGGACGATGAGCGCCGGCCCCGGACGATGGTATAAGATCAGCCAAACCGGACCCTTTCGTGTGGAGGTTTAGGGTTTGGGGTTTAGGCCCAAGAATTTGTCGACGTCTTCGGAGTTTTATACGTGTTCATACTGTAGAATCCCCGATTCGGGGGGAGTGGTGCCAATTATGCAGACGGCTATAGCAAACGGACCGTTTGTGATGTAGTTGAGCCGCTAATTTACGCTGCATTCTCTTGTTTACACCGAGCCGAGAAAAAAATGAGGGCCAAGGGTGGTCGTCGTGTACATGAGGCCAACAGTCTAGGACACGCTGGACGCTGGAAGCAGAACGGCTGTCATTTGTGACTTCTATTTAGTTTCACTCACTGCTATTAACTATTAACTCTTTTACTGATTGTCGCTACTATGTTTACCATGATACATAGACGTAGAATCTGTGTTCTCATTCTGATGTTTTCGTGCCAAAACACATGTGACGGCGCGTCGAAGCATAGGGTGATACTCGTGAGAACTCCGCTGTTCTCGAAAGGTATTTGAGGCCATGAGGTGTAGAACCTATGCGGCCGCGATGAAATAGGCTCGTAATTAGGTTTCTTTCCAGGGTCAGTCTCTTTAGGGTTTAGTGAGTTTAGTGCATAGCGCTGGGTGCCTTGTGGTGGTAAGTGGTAAGTGTTCCCGTGGTCCCGGTGCTGCTTATAGGGCCTAGACTGAAACAAGCCACCTAAGCCCTTCATAAACCCTTACATAGCCTCCAATCTTACCCAAATGGTCCAAGTACCAAAATAGTAGCTACCTAGGCCCCCAAACTATATTTTATACTATTACTTGGACCCTTTGGGTTACAAACTGCTGCTACGCACCGTCGATACAGGAAGTACCCATGCCAGCCTTGAGGTGCTTGTACGGAATTTCCGGGAATCAATCCATGACTCAACAAGGCCCCTATAAACCCTAAACCCAAGAATTCAACCCAGGAACAAGCCCTAAGCCCTGTAATGCCATACAGCCCTAAACCCCAAACCCTAAAACCAAGCAGCAGGATATCGAGAATGGTGACCCCGTTTTAGGGCTTAAGGTTAGGGTTTAGGGGTTAGGGTTTAGGGCTTAGGGTGTAGGGGTTAGGGTTTAAGTTTTAGGGTTTAGGGTTTAAGGGTTAGGGTTAAGGGTCACAGAACGCTGAGCAAGCAGGTTCGACGTACTGTTGATGATATAAATCCTGCATGTCCTGATAAGGTCCCTAAACTATGCGAATTACGGTAGTCCTTCTGATGGGTAATGCAGGATTTATGTCATCAGCCGTCGGGTGTAGAAGTTTAGACATAGGATAACTCGAAGTGGGGTACGTACAAACCTCGGTCATATCGGATGGTTGATGGTATAAATCTTGCATTACCGATAATAAGGAAATATACCACATTTCCCATAGCTTAGGGTCCTTAAGGTAGTGCAGGATGCATATCACCAACAGTAGTTTTTGAGTCCCTGGATCTTTCGGGCAGAACTTACAATCAAGGGCCCAAAAAGGCCCCTTTGGAAAGTACGTGCTGGGACTCTGGTGCTTCCTTTCCATCACGGTTATATGCTACGCCCTAAAACCTAAACCCTAAACCCAAACCCTATAAACCCGGAACACCGAACCCTAGACTTAGACCCTTTTAAGCCCCATAATCTCATATCATCCCTACTTCACCTCAGGATGCGAAGTTCATGCTGCGCTCGGTGTTGCAGCAGACTGTCACGGCCTGGGAGCCCAGGATGATCCGCAGACCGTCATGCAGATTTCCTTAACACTAAACCCTACCCGGACCCCCAAAGAACCTACCTTTTTGGGGCTCCTTCTTATGGCCCTTAAAAGGTAAACCCTAAGCCCTAGACCCTAAACCCTAACACTAATCCCTAAACCCTATAAACCCTAAAGCCTAACACTAAACCCTGAACCCTAAGCCGAACGCCCTAAACCCTAAACTGGGTTTTGGGGTTCAGGCTCCGAGTCTTTGGGGTTTCGGATCCCCCCGCAACTGTCTGAAACTCCGAACTTCGGGTTGTAAGTTTTGGCAGAGCTGTGGGGAGTTGAGAGTTTAGGGTTTAGAGTTTAGGGGTTAGGGTTTAGGGTTTAGGGCTTGGTGAGAGTTTAGGGTTTTAGTGTTTAGGGGGTAGGGTTCAGGGGTTTAGGCTTTAGGGCTTGGGTGATTCGTGGTGTTTCGGTGGATTGAGTTCTGTTGCTGTCGTCGCGAATGAGCATCGTTCTTCACGAGCAGCAACCACGATTATGTGGGGTTTATTGTTTGTACTAAATAGCCCTAAGCCCTCAACCCTAAACCCTCAACCCTAAACCCTACGTAAGCTCCCTAAGCCCGAAACCCTAAACCGTAGGGCCACAGAAGCAGCGGAGCCTGTGCTCACCGGTGCAGGCTCTCTCAGGAGCTCCTTATAAGCCATCCCCCAAGCGTGCTAGGTACTCTTTTGGGGCATGCTTTCCTAAATCATCATAGCAACTCCTAATTAGTATAGAAGCCCTACACATTCCACCAAAAAAGGTACTTCGGAGCCTCTGGGATCGCGATAAAGGGACCCGGCCGGGGAGTTTCGCGGCAGAGGGATTGCGGCCTCTCGTTCCATGGAACGGAGAACGGAGCCTCGAGGCCTTTGTTGATGTCGAGACACGAGATCCCCAGAACCCCGGGAGCATCCAGAAAGTAGATCCCCGAATTTTGGACCCTAACTTCTAAAGGGTACTTTATGGGAACCCCCTTAAGGGATCTACTTTTGGGATCCTCCCGGGGGTTTGGGAATCTAATCTCTGCGGACGACCTCGCCACGTGCCTGGTGGAGGTGACCTCGGCGGATTGCCCAAAGCCGTCCGAACCGTGGTAGGGAAGTCCATAACCCAAAGGGTCCAAGTAATCGTATACCCATAGGCCCCTAAGTAGTTCCTTTTTGGGATTACCTTATAGGATTCTCAAAAGAAACTACTTAGGGGCCTATGGGTAGTATATAGTTTGGGGGGCCTAAGTAGCTACTATTTTGGTACTTGGACCCTTTGGGTAATTAGACGCTTCGGCTGGACATGGCTTGCGAGCCAACATAGGACCAAAGAAGACCACTGTGCTCACGTCGCTTGTTGGAACCATTGGAACACCCTGTGTTGAACGCCCGAGAGAGCCCGTAACGAACCTCTTAGACAACCTTGAAATGTTCGCCGTTGATTCTCAAATTTTCAGGACCCAATATTAAGATACCTGGTCCCACGATTGAAACACAAGGACCCGATTGGAGCTTTGAAGCCAGAGCCAAAGCAACCTAAACCCTAAACCCTGGAGTCGTTCAGGGTTTAAGGTGGTTGACGGTGGTTTAGGGTTCAGGGCTTTGGATGAAGACAGAACCTTAAATCCGAAATCGGGCAGGTGTGTGCTCATGCTCTTGCTGCTCATTCTCTTCGCCTCCTGGCAGGGGATAGGAGAGAAGCGACGAGTTCCGGAAGGGCTCTAGTACGGCGGCCCTTCATGGTAAGAATTACTTTAACCCCAAAAAGCGTACCTTTTTAAGGATTTTTAAAAAGAAATCATAATAAGGATCCCTAGAAAGGTGGTTTTATAGGGTACAGGTAGCTCCTTGGACACGGTATGTTCTGGTATAGTTGTAAGAAGGAGCCCGCAGGCTGATCTTTGCACGTATCGAGGCTTCCAGAAGGATTCCATACTGTTGATGATATAAATCCTGAATTACCTTAAGGACCCTAAACTATGGGAATTCTGGGTTCTTTTCCTTATTATGGGTAATGCAGGATTTATATCATCAACCGTAAGGATCTACAGCGGTTTCTGGAGGTTTACTATTCCAGAGCACCGTTTGTTTTTTTGTTTTCATGGTGTCAGGGTTCGATAAGAATCTGTAGGCGTTGAAAGCGGAGCATTTGGGTTCAGTGCTTTTGAGTCTGGGGTTGGGCAATCAAGGTTAATGAAGAGGATTCCATTGTAGTTCTTTTTTTGAGATTACCCTATAGGGTCCTGCATATAGACCACAAAAAGGAGCTGGTTGTTGACTTGCCCGGGAAGATACGGGTCTTCGGGTTGGGCGTTTAGAGTATATAGGGCTTGAGGCGCTGCTTGCTCTTCTAAACAGGGTTTAGTGGCTTAGGGTTTAGGGTTTAGGGGTTTAGGGTTTAGGTTTTAGGGTTTAGGGGTTTAGGGTTTAGGGGTTTAGGGTTTAGGGTTAGGGATCTGCTCAACACTGGTTTCTGTTGATTGCCGAGGCTACAGCACATTTCAAGAACATAATTGGGACCCAAAACCCTAAGCCCCGCAATTCATGCCTCGGTGCATGATTCCCTCGGAACGAGGCTACAAATAGTGTGCGGTTGTATATAATTGTATGTGGACACACAAGTATGAACATGAACATAATATTGAATGTATGTACATACACATAACTGCCCCGTCGCGGCGATGTTTCTCGGAATGAATGCTTACTTCGCATATGGCACACGTGCACCCTCTCTGTCCTCACATGCTACGGTTGATGGTATATATTTCTGCACTACCCATAGTAAGGAATATACCATAATTCCCATAGTTCAGGGTCCTTGTAAGGTAATGCATGATTTACATCATGAACAGTAGCGTTGGAGTGCCTGCTGCCATGCCAAGGTTGTGCCGGACCCTGCCTCAGTTGATTGAACTCGACGGGTGAGTTTCGGAAAGTAGGGGGCTTTACTATGAACCCCAAACGTTAGTAGTACTGAATATGTTCAGAAACCACCACTTCGTGACTCCGAAGTTGTATGCTGGAGTAAAGACGGCAAGCCCGTGGGACTGTTGGGATACTCATGAACCGAGCTGCGCCAGAGGCATTGCAGGGGTTGTTAAGGATACGTGCCCAGGCTGCCTTTTTGCAGTGATTTGGGTTTGTTCAAATCCCTGGGTCTTCTCAGTAGGGATGGGGGGATGGGTTATAAGCCCTAAACCCTAAACCCTAAGCCCGAAACCGTGACTACTATAAGGGCCCTCAGGAAGGGACGATCATCGGGATCCATTCCCCCGACTCCCGAGGGATTTGAGACGGCTTTTACCGACTTTCAGTTTCCCTGGTGCTCCGAAATAGGGTTTAGGTCTTAGGGTTTAGGGGTTTAGGGTTTAGGGGTTTAGGGGTTTTGTGTTTAGGGGTTTAGGGTTTAGGGTTTGTGGAAATCGTAAAGCCTCCCCCAAAAGCCCTGAAATTAACAAGGACCCCCCGCCCCCCTCCCCCAAACCGAAAAAAAGGCACTCTCTAATGCGACTGCGCTTCAAGCAGGGATCCTTGTTAATCTCAAGGAGAGTACTTGCCCGCATTCATGGCTCATAGTTAACCCTAAACCCTACGGATCATAAAGTGGCTTCTGTTGGTCCTGCTTCCGAGTTGGCGAAGCTTCTTTGGGGATGTTCGGTCTCAAATCGAAAGCCGGCTGGTAGACACCTCAAATCCTTTCAGGGTTTGGGGTTTGGGATTTCAGGGTTTAGGGTTTAGGGGTTTTGGGTTTCAGGGTTTAGGGTTCAGGGGTTTTGGATTTCAGGGTTTGCCAGGGCAACATTTGCCATCTGTTTCACTGCAGGGGTTGACCCCATGAAGCCTTAAAAGTCGTCCTAAACCCTGTGCAGCCCATAGCCTGGGTGCTCGTTAAGGGATGTAACCTAAGTTACTATAAAGTAAGGAAACCACATGAATTGCTATAGATCCCTATTATGGTAGCTTTAGTTAAGCCCTTTGAACAGCAATCTAGAAGCCAGGAAGCCTATACCCTATAGGCCCTAAACCCCTAAACCCTATACCCTAAACCCTAAACGCTAAACTTTATAAGCCCTAAACCCTAAACCCTAAACGCCCTAAACCCCAAATTCCACAGACCACACGAAGCCGGAGCCACTGTTTTCCTGCCCTATCGCTCTCCAGGGCGCGGCTGCGGCCGGGATCTACTTCTACCCAGAGAAGGCCGTGTAGTGTTCCCAGAGAACCCAATACACCTTACTTAAGGAATATACCTTAAATAGTAGGGGGCCTTAATATTATGTTTTAAGGTATATTCCTTAATTAAGGGGTGTTGGGTTCTCTGGGTTCGTGTCCGACTGAGGGTGTAACGGCGTAGGGTTGAGGTATCAGGGTTTAGGGATACTGACGAAGCACCTGGGCCTGTAGGTTATTCAGGGTTTAAAGATTTCGGGTTTAGGGCTTAGGGGTTGGGGAAAGCCCTTTGCCCAAACCCTAACAGCCTCAAGCCGTTTAAGCCTGCGCCTTACCTTAAAGCCTTGCCCAACGGGTCCTAGGAACTATTACCGGGGATACTTCCCCAAGTCAACATAGCAATTCCGAAGCATTCTATGCTTTGGGTTACAGACAAATCGAAGCCCCACATTTTCAGAGCGAATGTAGCGCCCTACAACAGCAAATTGCCCGCACAGACCCAAAAGCAAAAAGCACTATGCCAGAGCTACAGTGTACCCCAACACCCTATTCCCTTATTATTACACTACCTTTACTTAAAGCCTAAACCCTAAACCCTTTGAAAGAAACACCTTCGCAGGAACCCAAAAGTCTGATACCTGATGGCCCTAAACCCTAAAACCCTAAACCCTAAACCTTAACCGTGTGCCCCCCGGATTCTTTACTCGCCAGGCCAACAAGCTCCTCGAGAAGATTCCGACGGAGGGGCGATGGTCTTTCCTCCAGAAGCCGATCGACTTGGTCGAGGCCTTTTTTCTTTTTGTGTGTGTGTGTGTTTTTTGTTTGTGTGTGTGTGTTGTTTTTTGTGTGTTTTTTTTTTTGTGGTTTTTGTTGGGGGTGTTAGAGGTTTTCGGGTGCAGGGGTGTGCAAACCGTGCTCTTTTCCATAGTCCCCTGATCCTAAAAGTATCCCCCGCAGCCGCACAGGACCACCCGCGCCTGTCACTGTACGTGCTGTCCGGGCCCCAGGGAGTTGGCCCAAGCCTGGCGACAAACTTAAGACAGAAATCTAAAACCCTACCTTTAACCCTAAAGAACCCACCGTTTTCAGGACTTATACAAAGGAATCAAAATGAGAATCCCAAAAGAGGTAGCTATAGGATTCATCGGGTCCAGGTAAACCCCGCAGAGAATGGCCACCGCACCCAACAGAGCCTATAGGCCCCCCTAAGCCCCAAGCCTAAGCCCATGGAGCCCGAACATAAGGTTAGTTCTCTAGATTAAGTTCCCCGTTTAGGTCCCAAATATAGTACGGCACCCTCATAAAAGGAACCCTGAAAGGGACCCTGATGTAGAGAACTACCCATAAGCACAGCCCCTCCGACCCAAAAACCCAAGTCGCCTAAGTACCCTGGACCCCTAAACCCCGAAACCTCTCCACTCATTCGCCGTCATGGGACTTCTGTCGGGATCTATATTAACGGAAACTACAGGTGGGGAGTTTAGGTTCTCTAAGGCCTCTAGACTCTAGAAGGTATATAGACCTTCTCTAAGGCTCCTATAACGGTAACTGCCCACTTGAATGTCTTAGACTATAGGCCTTTAGGAGTTGTCTAGAGACCGAAGCCGCGGAGTTGAAGTCGAGGAGTTCAGGCGACTTCGAGCATTCGGGTTTTAGGGTTTAGGGCTGTAGGGGTTTAGGGGTTTAGGGTTTTGGGGTTTTATGGGTTTTAGGGGTTTAGGGCTTTAGGGTTTATGTTTTAGGGTTTAGGGTTTAGGGTCATGGGCTTCTGGATTTAGGGTTCGTAGTTGTGGGGTCTTGGTGATACGAGGTTGGGGGTTCTAGGGTTTCAATGTCCGGATGCTGACGGCAATTCTTATGGAACCTTGTAGACCATTACGAGCTTTTTTGTCGGATTGCTTTCGATTCAGGGTATCTCCGAAGCTGCGTAATTACGTTCGAACGGGAGAGGAGCTAGCTCTAAATCTGAATCGAGATGCCTGCATAATACTGCTCGAGGGAGTCACTGAACCATAACTGAACGAGTTTGACTGTTCCTCTCCATACGGATCCTTGCGTTCAGGGGCGCTTTGGGATCATTTTGGGTGAAGGACTTTCAAAACCCAGACGACTCTAGAGCCTAGAGCCCAAAAGCCCTGCACCCTAAACTCTTGCATTAGGCTTAAGGTTTCATGCTCAGTTTTTGTGTCACCTCCTCCTCCCCTGAAGGACCAGGACGCTCAGTCCGAAGTTTGTACTGGGTGGCTATAACCAGTGCCACAGTCAGAGTAACTCCGAAATCTGAACTTGACTTGCAACCTACAGTAAGCCCCAACAAGTTGGAAACCGGATTAAGGACAAGGAGTGCTGGGATTCCCTATACATTACTCTTAAGGGTTGAGGCTATTGGGTTTCCAACTTTAGGCTTCTGCTATAGACACGGACTAGGGCTGATGATGTAAATCCTGCATCACCCATACTAAGGAATATACCAGAATTCCCAGAGTTTAATAGGGTCCTCAAGGCAATGCAGGATTTTTATCATCAACCCTAAACCCTAAATCCCCTAAACCCTAAATCCCCTAAACCCTGAACTCCCCTAAACCCTAAACTCCCTAAACTCCCTAAACCCTACACTCCCTAAACCCCCCGAGCCTCCGAAGAACCAAGCTCAAGCCGACCAAGGGCAGCCGTGAGTGCTTTGTCTTTGCTGGGGATCTTAGCCAGCTGCTGTTGCCGGTCTAGCCCGGGTCTCAGTGCGCAGGGCTATGAGGCTTTAGGGTTTAGGGCTTTAGGGGTTTAGGGTTTTAGGGGTTTAGGTTTTAGGGTTTAGGGTTTAGGCTATAAGGCTTAAGGCCTTTGAGGTGGTGATTTGAGGGTTTCGAGCTCAGAGTTCTGCTATCCGGAGTCTTTTTTTCATGCCAGTGCTAGGATTGTGACGAATATAATGTACCGTCCGGCCACCTTCTGGTCATGACCATGGTTTCATGGATGCTGTTGTCACAACCTTGAACACGATGCTAATGGTGGCGGTTCTGATGAGCAGAAAGAAGAAGATAGTCAAATCTCATGATAATGATCATGGTGATGAGTCGGACAGACCGTGTCGAAGGTGCTGCTTGTCTTCAGGGCGAGTTGTCTCATGATTTTACTTCTCAATCTGGCTACATCGAGATGTTTCTGTGAGGTCCAGAGTCGAAAGTCTAGAGGTTAAGGGGTTTGGGGCGGCTTAGGGATTTGGGCCAGAGGCGCTAGTTGGCAGTGATGCTTTTGGGGTCTGGTGTGATGAGTCCAAAATGCAACCTTTTGCACGTGATATTTAATGCCCCCTCATAGAAATTCGAAAAAGTGTGTTCTTATTAGGGGTGTTTTGGTATTTCTACTGCGACTTTTGGGGGATCTTGCTCTTGCTCGTGCCGTGGCTCTTGCTCCTGCTCTGGCTTATTCTTCCGCGAACGCTGCGTCTCTTGACTTTTGCTGTTGCTCCTGCCCCTGCTCTCGCTCCTGCTGTTGCTCTTGCTAGTGCTTGCTATTGCTCTTGCTGTTGCTCTTGCTCAAGCTCCTGCTCTTGCTGTTGCTCCTGCTCTTGTTCCTGCTCTTGCTCTTGCTTCTGAACCCCCGAACTCAATCCAGGTCTTAAACGACGCGGATGGTTTCAGGGTGATTTAACTGAAAGTGGTCGTATCATCAGGATTGTTTACTAAAGTGGGGAAGTGATGAGCATGCTTCCGTGTGACGGGTGCAGTGTTGGTGTTGGTGTTGGTGTTGGTGTTGGTGTTGGCGTTGTTGTTGTTGTTGTTGTTCTTGTTCTTGTTCTTGTTCTTGTTGTTGTTGTTGTTCTTGTTGTTGTGGTTGTTGTTGTTGTGGTTGTTGGTGTTGTTGTTGTTGTTGGTGGTGGTGGTGTTGTTGTTGGTGGTCGTTGTGGTGGCGTCGTCGTCGTCGTCGTCGTCGCGGTTTTCGTTGTTGTTGCCGTCGTTGTTGTTGTCGTTGTTGTTGTTGTTGTGGTGGTTGCTGTTGTTGTTGTGGTTGTTGTTGCGGTTGTTGTTGCTGTTGCTGCTTCTGTTGTGTTCTTCTTCCTGTGATTCCTGTGACGCACAGTACCGGATCCGGAAGCATGACTAGGTTCAAGCATTAGGTTGTTACAGCCGACCCATGGAAGCTCTAGATAGGCTGCGTGAGCGTTGGCTTGCTAGCTCTCCGCGACGTGCGGAGGTGGCAGCGCTCGTACAAGACTTCGCAAGTTTGCTGCTTACGGCCCCTGTTAACCCTCAACATCTGTTCCAGATTGCGCGAGGTTGTGTAGCCCGGCTCCAAGGTTTAGGCCTGTTCGTTTCGGAGCTACGTGGTTTTCTTAAGCACACCGTCAACGCCGCAAGCAAGTTGCCTGGTAACCGCCAGACGGTTGCATCACCATATGTAGGTGGGCTTGAAGCAAAGCGACAGCGTCTTGATGACCCTGTTGCCTGCCCAACCAAGCCTTTACAGGTGGGTAGCTTGAATCCAGGGCGCACTGGATTGCAAACAGTTGCTACGAATGAAGTCCTGTGGTGGAGGCTTCAGCATATTATGGAACACCTCATTGCCAAGGACATCGCCATTTGCTTCTTGCCAAGTGCCAGGTGGCCTGAGGGAGCCCCAATGCCAGAGCAATCACCTTTTGAGCTTTTAGGAATCCGCTCTGCTAGCTGGAGTTCCATCGGAGTGCTGATAAGAACTGATGCCTTGCACGTGGTGAGTGTCCTTGAAGATTTCCTGACAGAGCGGACAATTTGGCGTGGAGTCTCTGCGACAGCAAACACGGAGTTTGATGTTATCATAGGGGGGTTTTATGCCTCACCGGGAGGCGATGAAGGCACATGGGCGCTCGCTTTGCAGCAGTTTCAGCAGTTACAACATGAACACGGTCTGGCACGATGTTACTTGATGGGAGATGGAAATGCTCATTTCAGCCACATGGTTAATCATGAACTCGATTGCCACTGTTCCCACTGCAAGCAATCACCAGCAGATCGCAGAATTGAAACTTCTGTACGCATTGCTGGGCTGGAGCCACTCAATGGACCTGAACCCACCCATGATTCAGGCAACACGATTGATGTCGTTTTGGGTTTGCCAGGATCTCCACGCGCAGTTACCTTTGATGATGACATAGGTGGTTCTGATCATAAACTCATCTGCCTGGACCTTATGTGTTCCTTCTCACCGGTAGGTGAGCCCAGCCTTGCAATTGTCCATTGGGCACACCCTGATAAGTGGTCGCACGCGCTTACAGAAATCGAGCCCGTGTTAATGCACCTTGCTGAGTTGGTTTCCCAAGTTGACCTGGAAGTGCAAGAGGCGCCATCTTTGCCCAACAAGCGTAAACGGTCGTTGCTGGACGCCTGTGCCTGGTGCCGTGAGGCCCTTTACCTGGCAGTTGGACACTTCAGCTCGGCAGTCGCTGTTAAGTTCCCTAAGCCTTTCCCTCTCCCTGCCGGTCCCGCCCGTAGTTCTGCTGATAGCAAAGAGGACTACGCGAGTTTGTTGCTGCGTGAACAGACTGCTAACTTGCAGAAATTCGCCCAGCTTGTGTCAAGTGACCCGTCTCAGGCACAAAGCTTCTTGTCAGGCTTCTTCCGCCGGTCGAAGATGTTTCGAATTGGCTTGCAAGACCCGCTGACACAAAGGCCAGCGTCGTCGCAGCAATGTGCTGAGATCATTAGCCGTGACTTGGTGAGTCGAAGCAATGATTCCTCATTCGCTGGTACCCCTGCCCGCAGTTTGTTGGAGGAATGCATTAAGGAAATAAGGCGCCGACAAGCTCCTGCATCGGGCGTGGTTGTTCAAAATTTTTGCGTACAGCCACCGCTGCACACCACTGCTGACCGAACTGAGCCCTATAGTATGGGAGAATTAGAAACCTCGTTGCAAAAAGTAGTAAAGTCGAAAAAAGCAGTGCATTGTCCCTTGGCTGCACTTAAGGCTGAATGCCCTGCAGGACGAGAACTATCTCTCACCCTGTGCAACTTGGGTAGGACGTGCACGATGTCCCCAAAGTGCTGGGGTCTGCGCCACGTTTCTCCCATCCGTAAGGCGGGACCCTCAACCGTCGATAAGGTCAAAAATTTGCGGCCAATCAGTCGAGCTTCTGACCTTTCCTCCCTACAAGATTCGCTGTGGATGGGGCGATG